>PPOM03000273.1:0-35187 GCA_003708925.3 Kazachstania martiniae
GAGGCCCCAACCTCCTCTGAAGTATCATCCGAGGCTTCATCTTCTACTGAGATCCCAACCTCGTCAGCATTCACATCATCTGAAGTATCATCCGAGGTCTCATCTTCTACTGAGATCCCAATATCATCTGAAGCATCATCCGAGGTCTCATCTTCTACTGAGGTCCCAACCTCGTCAGCATTCACATCATCTGAAGTATCATCCGAGGTCTCATCTTCTAATGAAGTCCCAACCTCGTCAGCATTCACATCATCTGAAGTATCATCCGAGGCCCCAACCTCCTCTGAAGTATCATCCTCTGAATTATCATCCGAGGCTTCATCTTCTACTGAGGTCCCAACCTCGTCAGTATTCACATCATCTGAAGTATCATCCGAGGTCTCATCTTCTACTGAGATCCCAACCTCCTCAGCATTCACATCATCTGAATTATCATCCGAGGTCTCATCTTCTACTGAGGTCCCAATATCATCTGAAGTATCATCTGAGGTTGCATCTTCTACTGAGGTCCCAACCTCGTCAGTATTCACATCATCTGAAATCGAATCATCCGAGGCTTCTTCTTCTACTGAGATCCCAACCTCCTCAGCATTCACATCATCTGAAGTATCATCCGAGGTCTCATCTTCTAATGAAGTCCCAACCTCATCTGTAATATCATCCGAGGTCTCATCTTCTACTGAATTCCCAAGGTCTTCTGAATTCACATCATCTGATATCACATCACGAGAAGTGCCATCTTCTACTGTTATATTAACTAATTCTGAAAGTCACCCTATCACTACCATTTCTAATACATTGGTCATTTCATCTACTAGCCACTCTACTGCTGATGCTACTGATCGTTCCACCGCTGATGCTACTGATCGTTCCACCGCTGACGCAACAAACCGTTCCACTGCAGATGCTACTGATCGTTCCACCGCTGATGCCACTGATCGTTCTACCGCTGACGCAACTAGCCGCTCTACTGCTGATGCCACTGATCGTTCCACTGCTGATGCTACTGATCGTTCTACCGCTGACGCAACTAGCCGCTCCACTGCTGATGGAACAAACCGTTCCACTGCAGATGCTACTGATCGTTCCACTGCTGACGCAACAAACCGTTCCACCGCTGACGCAACAAACCGTTCCACTGCAGATGCTACTGATCGTTCCACCGCTGATGCTACTGATCGTTCCACCGCTGACGCAACAAGCCGCTCTACTGCTGATGCCACTGATCGTTCCACTGCTGACGCAACAAACCGTTCCACCGCTGACGCAACAAACCGTTCCACTGCAGATGCTACTGATCGTTCCACCGCTGATGCTACTGATCGTTCCACCGCTGACGCAACAAGCCGCTCTACTGCTGATGCTACTTATCGTTCCACCGCTGACTTGACTGATCATACTAAGATAGATTATATTGGAAAAACGACAACTATCACTACAACGCACCTGGGCCAAGATGGGGTTCCAACAACCGAAATAATATACTATGGGGACACATCAACGAAGAATATAGATGGAACAACACCTCACACACTTCCTACTAATGCAGTTGTTGAACTCGTTTCTACAGGTGCTATACAAAGCTCGACGCATGATGGTGTATCAACGAAGGATATAGATGCAAGACCTCACACAAAACCTTCTAATGCAGTTGTTGAACGTGTTTCTACAGGCACTTTAACACAAAACTCGAAAGTTACTGGCAGTAATTTACCGGGTTTGAATATGGAAGCCACTACTAACTTACCTTCATCTGCTCTTATTAGTCAATCAAAAGTGACAGCTTCTTCAGTTATAATTGCTCGTCATTCCTCTGCAGTAGAACTTGAGAGTTACGAAGGAAAAGGTGTTAACAAATATATTAATACATTTTTAGCGACGGTGGCCTTTTTTTCCATTTTCATTTAACAGTCATAGGGCAATATTAATTGATAAAACATTCTAATGAACTATATAATGAGGTGAAAAATCTAATTGAGAAAACAAGATTGTAGAATTAAATATAACGAAATAATATATTCAAGAAAAATACTTTAGTAATAATAATACATATCCTTTTAATAAATAATTATACCATTAAAATACATTGTATATGAATGATCACATCTTTTGATAGTATATTGAATGGAGGTAAGTGTATTGTGTAAAGAATATTATGGAGTCTAACTGAGAATCAGGTATCATCAATAAGACTATTTTAACTGTGGATATTTATTTTGTTTTATCAAATTTAATTAATCTTATACTGCTATCTCGTTGGTCGTTCTGACTTGAACACTTCTCTAAATTAAGTGGTAAAAACATTAATCGTATCATATGGAACTTTCATTTCATGTCTGTTAAAGTCTTTCCCAAATCAATATTAGTCTTATCAATATATTACATTGGAAACAAAAATATATGCTTTATTTAAAATCATTAAGGGAGAAGATTGGAAAGGAAATGGCTAGGTATATTTTCTGAGAATCATCTTTAGTTTTCAAAATATCCTGATCTTCTGCCAAGGTGTCTTAGGACAAAGAATATAAAGACATAGTTGGTGTTTTACAATTTAAAGAATTTTAGGTTATGTAAAGCCCATGGGGCAGAATTCTCTAAGTAAACTCCTCGAAGTATTTAAATTTGTTATATATGACCAAAAAACTTAACTGTAGGATTTTATCCCTTTATTGCCCTAATAATGAACTGCGGATCAACGACGTTTTTTCTATTTTTGGTAGAAACTTGTAAAGGGTTTCAAATTGAAATAACGCAAACGAGCTACAAATTTAAAATAAGAAACTAAAAATAAAAACAACAGCAGTAATTGCAACCCTTCTCATTAAGGCTTGGGGAAATAGTGCTGAGTAATATCAGTTAGGTATTAAATTCAATAATTATAAAATGATTATCAGAAACAATGATAAGAACGAAGTGTCACATAGTTTAAATACGAATATGAAGTGATTGAACCTTCACACTACATTATTCTTAATGGAAAATAATAATACAAATGTCCAACCTGATGACGATGGAACTGTTATAGGGTTAATGTTATGGGGGTTAGCAGTACCAGCGCTAGCAGCTGTATCGGGTGTGTCGCTATTCATCTATTTATGTATCCTTCTAATTAATTTAAAACTCAGAAACAATGGAAAATCGTTAATTCTTGGAACAGTTTGGATGATGCCAAAGTCATATAGACAATACCAAAAACGCTACAGGCGTAGAAAGTCCCCTGTAGTCACGACACAGGATACTAATACGCGGAACCGTGGTACTATAATGTTCACGTATGCAACCAGAGATTCTGTCACTACAATACAGAATAAAATGAACGATTGTGTTCCTGTTTATACAGAAAATGTCGGCAACTGTGACTTAGGTAATTTTGACGAGAATGGCGAATTTTATCCAAATAGCGAGTTATATTACAGTAGACCACAATGCGGTGAAGGCCAAGAAGGAATAGATGTGGAAGGAACAGTTGAGCTCGTGACTAGGCCTGCACAGTGTGTTACGAGATAATTTTCTATTTTGTTCCTATTTATTACAGCTATTGTCGATGAAAAAAGTTTAAACAAATAATGCTACTAAGTGTCAAGTAAATGAGTCTCATATTAGTGACCCGATACTTACAGAATTATTATTATTGTGTAATACTTGAACAGCGTTTTTTGTACAGAAGAAACAAACACTACTATAAAATTGCTTATATAAAAGATATATATGTTTTTCAAAACTGAATATGGGAATAACTCAACTACTTTTGGAGTTTTACTCAACACTGATTGCGTATAGATATACAATCATAAATTAGGAAATGTGATATTATCTTCCTCCTTAACAAAGGTGACAGCAGTAATCAACAATAGAACGGTGTATATTAATAAGTGAATATTTGTAGGCATCTCTATATATCTTTTTACGACTCAGTACTTCTAATTTTTCTCTATTCCAGCTAATTGAACAACAATTCGTATATAGAATACAAATATTCTGAATCTTCCTAATTAATGGTATTGGGTACATATCACCTATGCCACTCTCTCTCATTTTTATCCTCAAAAATTCAACTCAGGCTAACATCAAATTCATTTCCCAGTCTTTGTATACGCTGTACCAGTTATCATCCTGTTCTTCCCGTTTACGCCTTCTCCAGACCTCGAACATAATTTGCCTTGCACCCCAATAGGAACCCAGACCATGCTCTGCTAATTTTGCTGCCCATTCTCTAAATTGTTGCTGTTTTTCTTGTGAAGTACAAGAACAACCGGCTATAAAACCTTGCCAACTTAATGGGACTATCTGTATAGTCTTGGTTTCATACATTTCATTTATTTTCTGTAAATGAAATAGAACTCTTTCAACGTAGTTCTGTAAGAAATCGTTATTTAGGCTTCTCGCCATAGTAAAATAATAAATGATTAATCCAAAATAGAAACTCATCGTATGGTGGTAGATTCCTTCAATCTCATCACTAATGAATTCCTTCGAGGTATCTTTATGAAATTTCCACTCGCAAGACCATTTCAGTAAAGTTTTTTCAAACCTTAATGATAAATCAGTAAGTTCTCTGGGTAACGGGATATATTTCATATTATAATACTCTGTATGTCTCACAAGATGAACGCAGTCCGAGAAGAGCACGATTAAGGAATTTGGCAAACCATAAATGGAATCAGCACCAAGTTCGTTTAAGTTCGTTGACGTTTCAAAACCAGTAAAATTCTCACTTGACATTGTAGCAAATATTGGAGCCGATAATTTGGATACTCCTGGTTTTGATGAATCAGAATTCGGAGAAGTAGTAACTGAATCATCTTTACCGCTATCTAGTTTGCTGCTTGAACTATTTTCGTTGTTGTTTTCAATCACATGAATGGAAACTTCATTTTCGTTTATTTTATCTAATGCAGTACTGTCCTGGAGTAGTTTCAAAAATGAAAAAATTCTGTGTAACAGTTTAGCTTTTTTAGAAAGCTTAGGCCTTTCAATAATTCTTTTTTCTACAAATTGTTCCCCTATAGTCAAATGTTTATAACATTCTGTCATAGTGCCCAATACAACATCGATAGAATTCATTGACAAAATAGCTACCAAAACATCTTTATATTTTTCTTGTTTAACAGTTTCTTTCAGACACAAGTTTAAGAAACTAGCTGCTTGACATCTTAATTCAATGCCCAAGTTCAGGAAGAATTTCTGCTGCTGGGAGTTTTTCTCAAATTTTCCTTTTATATGAAGACATGAAACGGCTAATAATGCATTTAATAATGAATTTCTCGAATTAGATGTGTAACCTAGACCAGCTAAATCACCAAGTGCTCTCAAGGCTCTTGTAAAGTATAAATTTTTCCACGGATTTTTGGCTACCCTCGTAACAGTCATAATATCTGCAACATTATTGATATAATGTGTTAAGAGAAATCTTGCCAAACCATGAATGAATAGACCAGTCTTCGGAATAACAAAGTTTGGATTCATAACCTGAAGTTTATCCAAAATTGTAGTATCTGTCAATTCAGAGGGTAAAATTTCCATGATAGTTCTTGGCATTTTTGACTCGTTATTTGGTGCATTAATGAATATTTTATCGTTTATTTGATCTCTTTCATTTTCAAATTGAGTGTAAATTGGGAAATTTTCATTTAAGCCGTTAGCAATTGAACCTTTTGGGTGAAATAAATATTTCATTAATTGCTGGAAACCTTGATCTGATGAATCATTGGTGTTATTTTCCTCTGTTGCATCATTTGCATTCGCGCTAGTCAGAATATTACTATTTTTTAATTGTGTCTCTAGGTTATTAGAATTAAAATTATCACTTATTTGAGTACCCTGTATGGCAAAAGCAGATAATAAAATATCCTCTTTTAACTCATCTGGGATAAACTGATGACCTGGCAAATTAATAAGCGGATCATCCGGTTTCTCGGAATGTTGAAATTCTATTTCATTATTGTTAGTATTCTCTGAAATTGGTTTACTTTTTATTGCTTTGGGCTGCTGAAATATAACATTATTAGGATCAGTCACAGTAGAATTCCGTTTTTCAACTTCCTGCGGTTCAACATCAATAGTATCAACATCTGCTATTGGACTACCTGGACCTGAATTTGACTTTGATTTTATCCATTCCATTTGCTTAGGTTCTTGTACAATAATATTAACATTGGGATCAGAAATCTTTGTGGGCATCGCAGGTTTTGAAACTTTTTTTCTCTTTTTTCTAGGAAGATATTGAGATTCTGCATTCTCTGTGCCTCTAAATACTCCAAATTTTTTGATTATCCATGTCTTACCATCTTTAATTTTATCTGGTGGCGGTGCATGTAACGTAGATAATTCATCGTCCATATCTTCATGAAATACATATTCTTCTTTATACCTCACAAAATCAATGTTACGTCTTTGATAGTGGGGTTCATCTTTAACCCTTGGAACTCTAGTAGCAGGAGTGATCTGTACACCATATGGATCAAATTTAACTAAGTGAGACCATCGTAACTTAATGTCATATCCACCACATTCTAACCCAGATTTTGCACATCTAATACAGCCAGGTCGCCGAAGATCACATTTAACCTTCCTTGATCTACACGTCCAGCAACCTGTAAATGTTTTTGCCCTTCTTGGCTTCATAACTTCTTTGCTCATCGAGCAGCCTTTTAAATAATATTTAACTTTTTTGTTTACCTTTATCGCTACCTCTTGACGTTAGAGGAACTAACTAACTTCTTTTTATACCAACATGAAACTTCGCTAAACTTGACCGTTTATTTCAATCAAATCATTTTTTCACCGGTGAGTCAAATTTTTTATAAAGAAAACATGACCATTTACAGTAACAGTAAGAGAGCAATGGTGTTACCCGACTCTATACATCTTCCTTTGTTTTTTTGTTACCGTAACGGGGAGTGCACAGCGACATTGTCAAGAAGCACCTATCTTCAGATACTATAAGCAAGCAGGTTATATGCAGATTAGACACATGCTTTGCTCAGAATTACTGCTTACTTTTGTATTTAATAAATAACATAAAATATTAGACGTAAAATCTTCAAGTAGATCTACCATGAATGCAACTTGAATTTTTTTTTTCAATACATGTTATTTTAAAGCTGTAACTGGAGCGAACTTATAGTAGATAAAATAGTTCTTGGGTAGAATTACGATTAATGCACATAGCTAGTTTCGTCTTATAACCGTCTTCTATGGTTTTGTTCTAAGATGGCGCTAGCAGATTCCTGTTATAATGAAAAAAAGTGAAAAATTTAAGATGCGATGAGGAAAATAAACTACTCCACTACTCATAGAAGATATTGACGATGTGCGGTATTTTATTACATTATAGAGGTGGTAAGCAGACTGAGTCTTTATTGAAAGAATTTAATGAAGGGGATGCTATTCCATTCAATTTGACAGGATCGGGATATTTTGATTCATTGATTCCCAACATATGTGCAAGAGGTCCTAATTACTGCTCTTACAGACAAATTGAAAATATTCCGATCAGTTGGTTTTCATCCATCCTATCTCTGAGACAACCTTTTACAGCACAAAGTATTGTGGTAGATAGTAAATATGTATTACAATTCAATGGTGAATTGTATAATGATGAAATTAAACATAATGATACCCAGTATATTGTTGATTTGTTACGTCACGGTGAGCATACAGTAACTGATATTATTAGAATGTTGGATGGTGAATTTGCCTTTACTATTTATGATATAGAAAATAAGTTATTATATTTTGGACGAGATAGCATAGGTAAAAGATCGTTGAGTTACAAATATGATCCAGTCGAAAAGGATCTCTACATTACAAGTGTAACAGGGAGAAAAGAAGGGTTTGAAAATTGTCTTGGTAATCATATTTACATCTACAATATCGATACTAATTCGCTTACGTTTGATAAAATGATATATGAAAAGTTCACAATAAACGGAAAGTCAGATACAGAATTTAAACAATTAACAAGCATTACAGAAGAGTTATTTTCTGTGTTATATTCATCTGTTGAGAAGAGGGTTAAATCTATCCACCCAAAACATATAGAAAATTCACCAATCGCGGTTCTATTCTCTGGGGGATTGGATTGTTCTGTAATCGTAGCATTAATTTGTGAAGTTATTAAAGCCTCGGGCCATCAAGAAACATTTAAAATCGAACTACTCAATGTCAGCTTTGAAAATCCGAGAACAGGATTGATGCCAGAAGATAGTCCTGATAGGAAATTAGCTATTAAAAGTAGCCACAAATTAAAGGATTTGTATCAAGATATTGATATTAGATTAGTGGAAGTAGATGTTCCATATGACACGTACTTGAAATATAGGCCAAATGTGATCGATTTAATGTTTCCAAAGGAGACTGAGATGGATTTATCCATTGCGATTGCCTTTTTTTTTGCCTCAAGAGGCCAGGGGTTTGTGATGGGCCAAGACGGGGACAGGTTACCGTATGTGAAACAAGGTATCGTTCTGTTTAGTGGATTAGGTGCTGATGAATTATACGGTGGTTATCACAAGTTTTCAAATAAGACTGCCGAAGAGTTGATACCAGAATTGTCTAAACAAATCAATAACATCCACGATCGTAATTTGAACAGGGATGATAAAGTAATTGCTTCAAATGGTGTTGAAGTTCGTTATCCATTCCTATCGGATAGTGTAATTAAATTTTCAACTGAAATAATACCAATTAATTATAAAGTCAACAAATTAATCCTCAGAAAATTGGCTTCAGATAAGCTTTCGTTAGGTTCAATTAGTGAAGAGCCTAAGAGAGCAATACAGTTTGGAAGTAAAAGTGCTAAGATGACAAAAGACGGCAATAAACATGGTACTGATAAACTTAAGTAATATATCTATGAATTTATTCATTAAAAATGGAATTATATATTATATCTAATAAAAAAGTGCAGTACATTCATTTCATAGTTGATGAGTAGTGTGATGTTGTTTTTGTATTTCGCTTTTCTTGCTTTTTTTTATACAGTTATAGAATATGCCTATAAAGCTTCTAATCTATCGTTAATCTCTTGTGCAGTTAATTTTCTAAATCTTGGTCCTTTGTCTGATGGAACACCTGAATAACCTAAAAGATCATCATTAGGTTCCCCGACGACAGCAATTTCGATACTGTCACCATTAAATTCACCTTCGACAGATTCTTTTAAAGTCAATAATGCAATATGAATGGCATCTTCTAATTCTAACTCATCATTCCATCTTTTTTCTAAGAAAGTTTTAGCGGCTGTAGACCCCTTCCCTATAGCAGTAGCTTTCCAAGGGAAGTATGACCCTGATGGATCGACCTGATATAAACTGTAACCTCTATGTTCATCATGACCTGCAACCAATAAGGAAACACCAAATGGTCTAACCCCACCTGATTGGGTAGCTTCTTGCATGATTTCAGCAATCTCTGATACCAATAGTTTGGTTGGAGGATATTCGTTGTAAATTCTTTTGTAATGTGTATGAGCAACTTTTCTCGATTTATCTACAAGAACTCTATAATCAGGGCCCATACCTGAATAAACAGCTCCAATATCAGGGGTGATCAATTCGATTTTGGATAAAGTCTCTGTAAGTGCCAAAGGAGAGGAAGTCTTCTTTTCTGTAGCAATCACAACACCATTGGTTGCCTTAATACCTAAAGATGTAACACCTTGCTTAACAGCAGTTAAAGCATAGTCAATTTGACCTAATTTACCACTTGGCGAAAAAGTAGTTAATGAAAACGCATATCTATCTGTCATTATGTTGTTGATTAATTATGTGATTTTATGAATTGGACTAAACAGAAGAGTTATTTACCTTAATCAACAATATTTAAAGGTGCTTTTGCCACCCTGAAGTTAGATTTAATCAGACTATTCATTTTTTCAAAATTCTTGGGTCTGAACTATATGTATCTTACCCGGAGCACACGCACAAGAAAGACGTATCCAGCGAAGTGGAACCATTAGAATAGCTCTACAATATTTCATGAAAAGGGAATATGCATATTAGTGTTATATGAATAAATAATGTAAATGTTACACAAGATCTAGAAATGCGGAAGTAATAACTTTTTCTTTCAAATGATTACAAAGGAAAGAAAATAAATAAACTCTATGCCACTATGTTCGCTAGTTCTTCCTGTGAATTTAACCTACTGATTATATTGCTTTTAAATTCTGAAAGTCTTTTAATTTTATCAGTTTGGTTAAACCTAGAATAAATTTCTTGAATGTCGTTAATAATTGTGACTAATGAATCTTTATCGAAATTCCACGATATATCACTGTTAATATTAAGGTTACTGACGATACTGTTTGGGTTTAAATATAGTGACTCGACAATATTGTTGTATAGTGAATCAATGGCAAAAGGTTTTGTAAAAGACCAAATCTTGATTAACTTTTGGATATCTGTTGTATCGAAAACAGGTAATTTTAAAAATGTTCTGAAGCGAAAGTATGTCTTCAATTTCTGTTTCATCACAGATTGTTCGATGCCATTTGAATTGAAGTCTAATAATTCTGTCGCATCAAGTAGGTTGTTTAACATTTGATTGGCCAGCCCTTTATTTAAGGTTGGTAGATTAAATTTTTTATCATTGTAAGAAACTATGATATTATCATAGTAAGATACCAAAGTTGAGAAATTGGAAAATGTAGTCAAAGTATTTGCCAATTGTAATGAGTTTTCTGGTTGATTTAAGATGTTTGCTTCATCTGCATTGCACTTGCTAAAGCTCTTTAAGAAAATAACAAATGAATGCAGATCATTTAATTTTGAATCCTTCACCTCAATTCTTTCAATTATTTCAAGGGCATGATCAAATTCCCCAATATTGATCAGATATTCAGATTTGATTTCAATTACCTTCGCCTCATTTAATTTATTTTTGTACTTATCAAATAATGTCTTGAATAATTCATATTGGCCAGAACGGATGCTTGATTTCAATAATATTTCTAAATTTAAGACTGGAAATATTTCATTGAACTTTAAAATCTGAGTAAATCCTTTCTCTAAGTACAGTTTCTCGTAAATTAGTTTTATAGAATTCTTAAACTCTACTTGAGTAGCGATGCTTTTAAAATTTTCAGGGAAATTAATGGCCGCTAAGAAATCACACAAAGTAATGTGATTTAAGTTCTTAATAAACTTGACTAGAGACGCATCATTTAAATGTGGCATTATTCTGCTTTGGAAAAATGTCAAATTATTAATCAAAAATGGTTCTAATTCTTTAGATTTCAACTTACTAACTAACAAGTTAGTCAAGAATTTTAATTCCATGTCGTCATTGTGAAATTCGTAGCATTTCGTAACCACTTCCTTATTGATATATCTGTGACGAATCAATTCCTTGTAAGTGTCGTAATCGAATGAATAACCTTGCTCGGATAAATTTTCAAATTCTTTGATACCTGTCTTAGTCGAATTCCTAATAATTGATCCGAAAGATAATGGATAGGATTTATCCCAGTCACCTGGATGATTGAAATAGTTGATTAATTCCGCTGGCAAGTCTGTTAGTTTAATTGCCTGTGCGACAACACCATTTACATTATTAGGATCTAAATTCAATCTTTGATAATTCTGTGCTAATTTGTTGAATCTGTCCACTAAGTTTGATCTAAACAGAGTAAATGCATCTTCACTATTTGATTCAATGAAAGAATCAAAATCATAAATTTTAATTAACAAAGACGCATGTAATTCTAATAGATAGGGGTAATTGTTAACTAGTTTTGGAGATCCCCACATTGCATTTAAGGATATAATTAACCCAGATAAATCCTGAGTATTTTTATCAAAACTGATAGTCTGGCAAATTTTCTTAAAGAATGGCAATTTAGTTAATTCCAAAATGAAGTTAGTATCTTTATTGAATGTGGTGATCGAGTTCAAAAATTCGAGGCTTGATAAGTCCTTACTGTGGCTTGAAATAAATCTTAATAAATAATCTGTTGGGCAATTGATCTCCTTCAAATAACTAAAAATATGAGGATAAAGACAAATGTCAAAATTGAACTTCTTGATGATCGACTCTTCGATTAATTTTAGAATAATGTCATTGTCCTTTAATTGCAATGCATAATCTAATAAGGAGTTTATAATATTCTGCGTATTAATTGGATACAGAAGATATGAGGATAAGTTTGTATTGGAGTTTAGGCGATTTTCATTAAATGCTCTCTTCATTGGGAAAATAAAATCATAAATTTTCTTGGTCAATTCCCAATCATGGAAGCAGTTGGCCATAAACAGAAGATAAAAATCGTACTGAAACTCAGGAACCCATTTTAGTTTGTTGAATTTACTCCATAATTCGTAAGCTTTATGAGAGTCTATTTTGCTTAACGATAGTAAAAAATTTGAGATAACAAGAGTAACTTCTTTCGACATACCATTTTTTACTTTAATTTCATTGATAACATTGTCAAAAATCTTTGTAGCTACTGGAAGTTCACCGCATTCTATTAACGTGGAGATAAACATGGAGTAAATTTCAAATTGATTTTCGTTTAAGGAATTCCTAACGTTAGAGTTTAATTTTAATGATAATAAAAATTCATTGTAAATTTGCTTTGTAAAGTTTGAGTCATTCTTTAGTTTCGATAGATTAATTAAGGAAATAAAGTAAAAGGAATCTTTTTCGTAACTTGGAGACATATTAATTATTTGACTTTGAATGAAATCTAAATCTGGTATTTTAATGGATGTAGTTGATTTTACGGACTGGTTCATGCCATAAAGGTTCATCGCTAAAAGGTAGTAATTGATTGTATCGTTGTTCAATTGATTGTTCTTTATAATTGTTAGGAACAGTTCAGAGCCAATCTTGAAAAAGTCGAACCCATTTGAGTTGTTGGATTCAAATGCAATAATTGAATTTTTAAAAATTTGTAACAGGATTAGGTTATATATCTTAGTGGTTGGTTTTAGTTTGTTGTTAATAATATCTTGATAGCAGTTTAACAATTGAAACATTTTTTCATTTAGATTTTGATTATTTGAATCGAACAATCTTTTATTAAACGAATCTAAAATCATTTCGTAGGTGGTTAAAGGAGGGACTAGATTATTACGTTTTAAAGATTGGTATAATGAATTTATTTTATCATAGTCCTTTGATTCGTAACATTTGTTGATTTCTTTAATATGAGTCATCAAATAGGTTGAACCGTTTAAAGATTCCTCAGTGTCTATCTCCCAAGGATTTGTTTCATCGAATATCTCCTTCTCATAACGTTCATTCGATAGTGTCTTCGCCGTTGTAGAAGTCTGCTGCTGTTGCGAAGGTGGTGGTGGTGGTGCACTCTCTGTGGAATAAAATTTTTTTGAAATTTTATAGTGGTCATTATTAATAAAACCTGAATTTACATCAAAAGAATTTCTTCTATTAAGCGTAGTAGTCGTTACGCCATTATTCGTCGTTGCACTGCTATTACCAAACTGATTTGGAATGACAGAACTATTACTATTATTTGAATGAAGTTGATAATTCGTTTTAGAATCATCCAATAAACCATCGTCTATCGTGGCTACAATAACTGGATTTGGTTGTAAATTAAAATTGTTTGATGGATTTGATGTGTCTAAGTTTATTAAACCATGGCTCTGTCTTAAATGTTGTTGATAAGAGCTATCAAAAAATGTTGATGGTGTAGTTCTATGGTAATATAATTTTTGTTTAATGGATTTGAATGCCATCTTTGTATTATTACCTGAAGAGTGCATCCTTTAATCACTTTAATATTATATACTATAATATATTATCTTGTAATCTAATGAAATAATATTATATAGTATATCTTATATATTTATACATTTACATAGTTATTTAAAGAAAACAATTCCAATCTTCAAATTACATATACATATATATAGCGATCAGTTTATTACACTATGTACACTTTACTCGGGCCCTTGCAGCTTTGAACAAAAATCACTGTTAAAAACAAAACAGTGCTGGCAAGTAAAATTCCAGTTACTTTTTCAATCAATGCAGCCAAATTTATTACGCGTTTTTTTACTTTACCGAAGATCGGTGTCAAAATTCCGATCGGTGAAGTAAGAATTCAACGTAGTGATAGTTTTTTTTTTTTTGTTAGGAGTACGACGTTAACTTTCCTCGTCTGTGATTGGTCGAGCGGTAGCGGTGCAGTTCTCCGCTTTTATTGGTCGAGGGTTGTGAGCCGCCAAGGTTTTCACACAAGTGACGTGTCGTATAGTATATGGTGAAAAATATGGATATATAGTATAGGATAGTTTGATGTAGTATAGTTTGATGTATTCTTATTTGATGTATTATTATTTGATATGGAAGGAAGGTAATAGCACTTTTTTAAATAGCTATATAATGTTGTTTGTGTATAGAATGGTATAGCATACTTATTTATTGATTCTTTTATTTAACTTCGTAGTATCTTTTAAACATGTCGTCGATTTTAGTTAGGTAGTAAACACCTTCTTGTAAATGATCAATGGAACCCTTTGGTTCGAAGTTCTTCTTTAAATGAGCTTGTTCTCTCAATTCGATGGCTTTTTCGTATGTTTCTGGTGTTTCTGTGATACGGTTTTCTAATTTATTCATGACATCTAGAATCTGAGTAATCTTATTAATATCGCCTTGAACCGTTACACTGAATAATGATGCAGCAAGACCGGAACCGTAAGAGAACAGACCAATTCTCTTACCTTGTAAAGAGTCGGAACCGACATTACACAGAAGAGATGCTAATGCGGCGTAGACAGATGCAGTGTACATGTTACCGGTGTTTGTTGGTACTATCAGGGATGGCTTGACGCGGACGTCGTGTTCTTTCTTAGAGACGGATACGAATGTCTTTTCTACAGTCTTGTCAAGTAAGGATTCTTCATAATTCATGGTAGCAAACTTTGTATCGACTTCTGGGAATAAGTCTGGTTGGTTTCTGTAATCGTTGTAAACTAGTCTGCCGAATGATTTTGTAACAAGCTTACATGTTGGTACGTGGAAGACGTTGTAATCGAAATGTTTTAACACGTTGACGGTCTTGCCGTTAACAGGAGATTCGACGATTCCTTGTTTAATTGCTTTCTTGGAGTAAGCTTCGTAGGCCTTGTCCAAAGCCTTGACGTAACAGTATAGAGAGAACTTACCATCGACGTATGGGTATTCGCTTGTGAAATCTGGCTTGTAAAAATCGTAGGCGTTTTCCATGTAGGAACCTCTTGCAGAATCGAATACGATAGGAGCGTCTGGCCCAATCCATAATGCAACGGTACCAGCACCACCAGTTGGTCTTGCAGCACCTTTATCATAAATAGCAATATCACCACAGACAACAACGGCGTCTCTACCATCCCAGGCACTTGACTCGATCCAGTTGATAGAATTGAACACGGCATTTGTACCACCGTAACAAGCATTTAAAGTATCAATACCTTCGATATCAGTATTTTCACCAAATAATTGCATTAACACGGATTTCACAGATTTGGATTTATCGACTAATGTTTCAGTACCAACTTCTAATCTACCAATGTTGGCGGTATCAATGTTGTAGTTCTTCAAAAGCTTAGAACAAACAGTTAAGGTCATAGAGTATATGTCTTCTCTATCATTAACAAAGGCCATGTTGGTTTGACCTAAACCAATTGTGTATTTACCAGTGGAAACCCCGTCAAAGCTTTCTAAAGCGGCTTGATTAACACATTGTGATGGAATATAAATTTCGATACCTTTAATACCAACATTGGTTGGTCTAGGTAATTGATTGGCAACCTTTTGTCTCTTAATCTCAGTCATTCTGTAGTAATAAATATATGTAGATAGATATATATATGGGCTTCCTTTCCAATTGAGAAATAAGAAAGATAATACCTTAACTATATCTTTCCTTAAATGACTGCCCTTTATATATAGATGACACCAAAATCTAATAATGGCTTCGCAATTTTTGTTTTTTACTTTTTACAGCTAAAACTCCAAAATTTTTCAACAATACTACTACAAAACGCAAGGCTGTAACTATCTATATAAAGACTATCGTTTGAAAAAAGGTCAAACGATAAAATTGACTACTAGCGATACAAGTTAATTTCTTGCAAATTATATGGATATTTGTGAACGCTACATCCTCCCTTCTTGTTTCAATAAACTTCTGTTGCTTTCTCTGAGTTCCCTCCTTAAGCCTTCCGATATAAGCGATCTACGAGCAGAAGATTGAATAAGCAAGTTGTTTGTCTATTTGACGATTGATCTATCCGTAATCGCCAGTATAACTACACCGGTGTAATCGCAAGTGCTTGTAGCCAGAATGTAGTTTACTGGTAGGTTCGTTTAACAGAGCTGCATATCATCGGAGTGAAAAAAAAGTATGTAAGTCTTTAAGCGAGGAATATATTTCTCAACGGCAATATTTAAAACACGAGAAAAAACTATCTGATTGGAAGGGGAAGGGTAGGGTAACCGTGGTGTTGGGTAAATTTTGATACTTTAAGGATTTGCTTATTTTGTATAGTAAGCTAGTATAGTGGCTAAGTTGCTAAATTTTAGACTTTGGTTCAATTCTTAGGCTGTTCATTTTTGGTAAGTTTTCTGGTTTATTTTCTTGAAATGAAATTTGAATCATAGAGTTGTAATACTTGATTGAAATAAGTGTTATAAGGCTATAAATCAACTGTTAGAAGACTAGTAAATTACTGAAGCGGAGGCATTACTGGGAATCTATTGTTTGTTTAATCCCAGAGATTGTTAGTCCAAATAACAGATGAAAGAGATTATATTTGAAAGCGATGAGGTGCAGACCGAACCAAAGGTCACCTTACAGTCATTGCCTTCAGAAGTTTTGATTAATATTTTCAGTTGCCTGGATGAGTCTGACTTGTTTGTCTTACAAGGTCTTTGTAAGAGGTTTGACAACCTGATTAATGATGAGGAGTTATGGAAGAATTTGTTTGTTTCCAGGATTCACTCTTTAAGCTTTCCTTCCTTCTCAAAATCCACCAAATATAGTACAGAATATGTGGAACGTAGAAAGGGTATTAACCAGTGGAAACATAATAGAGCTGTTAAGACAAAATACGTTGTGTCTCCGCAGAGAAACCATCATCTGGAACAAACACAAATCGAAAACTTAGTTTTCCATTATCCACGTTGTGCCTGTTACAACGATGGGATTATTACATTAGTTCAGTTGCAATCGAAGAGGCAGAAACAAAGATTAACCTACATTCCGTGCACTACACCACAGGGTTGTTCTACTATGGATTTTAATATAAATGCTGCTGTATTTGGCAGATTTGATGGGAGAGTATTCGGGAAGCTATTGAGCAATAAGTCCTACCTGACTCCTGTCACCGAATTCAATGATAGACATACGACTTGTGTTACAGCTATAGCTACTTCAAAATTAAACGATGCAACGAAAGAAGATTGGTGTGTTAGTGGCTCTGAAAATGGTGAAATCATTTGGTGGTGCGAGACCAAGCTCGTGAAAAGACTGAAAATATCTACCAAAGTCATTCTGAAATTGGCTTTATATAAAACATGGACCATAGCAATTGATGAAGATAACTTTTATATTATAAACGAAATGAGTACAGTTCATTCACTACCGTTACCAGAAGCTTTACTTCACGATAGAAATCAAATCCATTTTTTTAAGATTGATTTTGGTGGTGAATTAATAGTTATCAGTAGTATAAAGGAATTATTTGTTATATCATTTAACCCAACCAAGGACTTTGGGTTTACTAAATCTATATCTTTCGAAGAAGCAACAATATCCGATATTTTCCTTGATGATGCCACCTCGTTAATGGAACAAGATACCAGCTTAACAGGTGGTGATGGTTGTTATTTGGCTGTCTTAACTAATGATAATAAGATTACCATTATCAACATTAGATCAACATCTGGTAACGCATTAAAAATGCATACTCAGATTGATTTTGAAGGAAAAATATTCACTTGTCAATTAACAAATCTTGTGTTAGTATGTGCCATGGAAAATATACTTCAAATCGTTGATCCTACGACTGGTCTATTAGTCAAAACTGTTCAGAAGACAGATAAATTCCCTCAATTTCTAAGAATATCACAAGGTAGGATGATTGTCGGTAGCGGTAACACACTTCACTATCTACAATATATATCAGACAACATGCTGCTTGATGGTAAACATGGGGGAGGTTCGCATAACGGTGGGAAGTCTAGAAGCAATAAATGGAAGGCATTGTCATCGGAAATGCAAGTCTATAATGAGGAAGAAAGAATTACTGAGGAAAGAGAAAGAGAGAATGAGAGATTATTAAGAATATATGGTGGTGACCTTGAAGACGATGAAGATGAGGACCTTCAACTAAGAATCGCATTAATAGAATCGGAAAGACAGCAGGAAGAACAGGTTTCTGCTAATCTCGAGTTATCTGAAGAAGAACAATTGAGAAGGGCAATCGAAGAATCTCAAAGGGTTCATGAATTGGAGAGTAATAGTACTAATCCGATAGAAGAAGATGAGGATGAAGAATTCAGACGGATTCTGGAACAGTCAAGACTAGAAGAGTCACTAAGTAGAAATAACGGTCAAAGAAGGGGTCTTTCTCATCTAATGGATAGTGAGGCATCTTCTACTACAGGAAGTACAGAAAACGCAGGAGGTCAACAGCAGAATCAACAATTAAATGCAAGTTCAACAGCTTCTGTTGATGATGAAGAACTGCAGTTAGCCATAGCATTATCTTTAAGTGAATTAAATTAGATAGGTAGCATAAATAATCATCAGTAACAAACATTTAGTTTATTTGACTCATCAATCAGATTTGTTTTATAATTACGTTCTGAGTAAGTTTGTTTAAATCAATTATATTAATACTAAACAAAAAATAAAAATTTAGAAAAGTTTACTATGTAAAAACGGAAGTGAAGGAACAATTAGATCGAATGTTAACACATTTTATTTACATTATATAAAATATAAGACGGTAAAACTTAAAGAATAGATATTAGTGACAGTTCAAAACACGAAAACCTTTTCTTGACCCTTTGATTTTTGGAAACCATTATTCCAACCTAACTCCCTGGCATATCTTAAAACCATTTCATTCATCGCGACGGGGCCACATATCAGTAATCTATGATCATCAGCAGATTGAGGTAGATAATCTTCCATTTGCTTCTTAGTGATATAACCAACACCACCTTTCCAATGCTTGCTTGGATGATGCAGTATGTAGTGTACCTGAAACTGTGGGTACTTTTTATTCATACCGTCAAGTTCTTTCTTAAGTAAAATATCGTCCTCCGTTTCATTTGCATAGATTAGAGAGACTTTTGTTAACTCCTCTGGAGATGAAACAATTTCATTTAAAACTTGCAATACAGGTGTGATACCAGATCCACCTGCAACGAGACCCAGCTCAGTGCAATTATTTTCTTCAAAATGAAAGGCACCAGAAGGACCTTTGAATTCTAATTTATCACCTTTCTTCAATCCCTTGAAATATTTTGAAACACTACCATCAGCATAACTCTTAACAATCAAATCAAAATATCCCTTTAAGTTTCTTGGACTTGTTGGTGTATAATATCTAATTTTTTCTTCACCATTCAAATTTACTTTAATGGCAATATGGTAACCTACGGGTGTGTTCAAACACTCATTTGGATTTTGCAGCTTGAATCTATAGATGGCTGCATTCTTAGATATCGTCGTTCTTTTATAGAATTCAAATTCTGTCCATCTATCAGGAGACATAGAGCTTTGCAAATTAATAGATTGTATGAAATAAGTAATTAATGTAATCACTGTCACTCCTGGAAAGAACAGGTACTTACTATACTCTTCCATGACTATCCATAGCACCGGCAAAGTTGCAATTACAAATGCTAATGAAGTCCATTTGTATATTTTATTTTCAGTGATCATATCTAACTTACTGAAAATGCCCATATTCTAGTAACAATTTTCTTAGATTATCCTTAATGTATGTAAGCAAGTTTTCCTTATTTTCAATAATAATATTTTCAAAAAAAAAAATACTTCTATAGCAAAGGTAGGATTACTCTTATTAACATCAACCTACTTATATAATAAATTATCACGGCTATTAATCTTATTATTCCTTTTTATGGTGGATCTTATTTGCGATGAAGTTTCAACCATCTTATTATTCATCACCAAGGGTTCAGCTGCACATAAACGGACGGTACTTAAGCCCCCCGGAGGAAGGAAATAAAAAAGTTTAATATACGATAGATCTTCGTGATAGGACTACAGCCGTGGGATTCGCTAGAGAATGAATAAATAAGAATATAAAGATCTTAAAAACTTGTATAAGATTAAATTAGTATAGGTTAGTATAACTTAGCTAAGTTTTCTATATTTACAGGGTAGACCGAATAACCTATGAAAGGCAAAAAAAAAAATTCTCTGTCATAAAGTCTTAATAGTAACAATCAGTTACTATCAAGGATACCATTACGAAGTGTCCAATCTTTGTTTGATAAGAACACACCATCTGGATCAATTTGTTCTCTCACTTTCTTGAAATCTTCAAAATTGTTACCGTACCATTCTCTGAACTTCTTACCCATACCAATACCTTCAAAATCGTCGTGTTTCTCTGAAGCGCTTATTTGACCGTCAGTAATATCAATGTTACCCAAAAAGTTCTTTGCCCAATGTGGCTTACCACCGGCAGCAGCCATAGTGGTTTCGAATACATTATACCATTTGCTGATCTTAGTGTTATAACCAAATGGTCTGTATATCGTAGCATTGATATACATTGTTAATTGACTGTTGGTTACATTACTGATATCTGTGTATCTACATTCCAAAGCTGTATTATCTAGGTAAGGACGCTCAATGTTACCGTATACTGGACCTGGGCTTGTTCTAGTCCTATCAGAGGAATCTAACTGGTGACTTGGTAGAGTAGTATTCGAACAGCGGATCTCAACTGGAACATGTGTATAGAATTCGTTATGCTGACAAGCCTGGTCGATAGAGTGTTCCAGAGAACGTAATACTTCTGGACCATTCACTAATGGGCAAGCCCATTCGTTAACAAACTGAGAAAATAAACAGTCCATATTGAATCCCTCAACAGAGGTCGTGATAGTAGTGACACCATTTCCCAACCCCATATGTTGACCATATTGTCTATTGAAAACAAATCTTTCGATGTATGGTGTCAAAGGACCATAAATTCTAACCGAAACCCACAATAGGGACTCATAAAAAAATCTCCCTAAAGTTGTGCCCCACCAGCTCTTTCTTGGAGGAGTGGGTTCTTCTTGAGTTTTGTTAGCTCTCCATAATACACATTTCTTGGTATACGGATACCACCAAACGCGGATGAATTCAGAAGAAGTCCATAAACTGTCCCATCTTTCAATCAACGTTTCAAAGTCAATAATATCTTCAGTAGCTTTCAGATTGAAAGCTGGAACAACTCTCAAAGTAGCTCTTACTATGATACCAATCTTCCCTAATGAAAGTAATGCGGCTTTGAAAACTTCTGGGTGATTATTAGAATCTAAGAAGAGAACGTCACCTTTACCATCCACAATAGTCAAGTTGACAATATTCGATGAAACTAGACCATGATACTGGGAGGATCCATGCGTACCTGTAGATATAATACCAGCTACACTCTGCTCTGAAATTGATCCTAAATTTTGAATAGCATAATCATGCTTAGCAACCCACTCATTAATTTGGTATATTCTAATACCTGCTTCAACAGAAATATCTGCATAATTCAAGCTGGGGTATTCTATTAATTCCTCAACCTTGTTCAATTTATCCAAATTTACTAACCATTCTGACGTGATACACATATTACTAGGCGAATGACCTGAACCGACCGTGACAACTGTTTTGCCTAACGTCCTGGCCTGCTTTACAATTTCGACAACCTCCTCAATAGTTTCAGGTTGGAAATACAGAGAAGGTCTGCAAGAATAAATACCAGCCCAGTTTTTAAAGACATAGTTCTTACGACCAATATTGGTAATATCTGTGACATTCATTGTTCCTCTATGGTTATATGGGCTTATGTTTAAACGAGTACTCTCACTTACTTGGTAGATATATAAAGTAAAAACTGAGTAAATATTCAAAGATCAAAAAATAATCAATCTGATGAGCCTATCCTTTATATTTTAACCAAATTCAAACTAATCATGAACCGTTGCTATCTATGTAGTAGAGTCTCCCTTTTAATATTTTTTTATAAAATTTCATTTCTTTTAGTAAATTAGGAACATGCAGAATAAAACCCACGCATAAATTGAGCGATGAACCATCTGTGTAGTGCAGTTTACTCGGAGTGTTAATAAAGTCTGGTTAGAAAGTTATACTAGATGTCGGTGATCAACATACCCAGAGGTGTCAAGACAGCAGAAGAATATTTGCATAGAACACCGTGGTACGACCAACAATCTTCAATATGTTCACAATTTGCTACGGGTAAGGCAAGAGGATTAGAGCTCAAGTATGTTGATCACCTTACAGACCTTTCACATCTATCTAAATTATGCTGTATGAAAATAGCAGAATATATTCTAACTACCACCGTTGAAGAAGCCGCTTTTTTAGTGGAGACAATGCCAAACGCAATTTCGATCGAGTGTCTTTATATGATATTATCATGCGCTGGGTTTATGTCATTCAATCTACGTTGGACATTCATGCAATCCAGCAAACTCTCAGAGGCCAGCGAATTAAAGAATACTATAATTACACCTTATAGGAGTAGGATTAGCATTAATGACATTTTCCACACAATTAAATATTTGAACAATTTAACTCAAGTGACTTCACGGCAATGTTATATTGCCCTCTATATTACAGACATCGGTAGTATAGAAAAATTGCCCTTTTTATTCAACCTTAGTTTGCTAGTATTCAGTTCAGAGAGTACAACCAGGACAGAGAATGTATTGCGTCTTTGGCTCAGCAATATTCGTATGAATTCGAATAATTGGAATACATTACAGTTCATTGCTCTCCCACAGATAACAAGTCCGAAACTGATATATGATTGTCTGCAATTAATACCATCGCTGAATTATATCGAAGCAGCTATAACGCCCGATGAGGTTTCCAATATACCTGTTCTTAAAAATTGCCTACGATATGAACCTGATATCTTTAAAAAGGTAAGTTCCCCTAAACTAGGAAACATGGTAAAATCCATATTGGATCATAAGTCAGATAATTTTGATTATATTTTTGATTTATCCATTCATTCCGAGCAGCCAAAGAGATCAGAGAAGTCAAATTTAACATTCATCTACACAAGAAAGCCGGATATATTACAGAAGGTACCACCAAAAGAAGTGCGTAAAAGAACACCGAGAATTAAAAAACCTCGTATTAGAAATATTTCTGTTAAGATGTCTACGAAATCATTTTTTGGATTTCAATAAGAACAAAAAATAGAATGAAATGTAATAGGAAAATTACAAATATGGGTATATAATATATAATTGTGTTTATTTTATCTTTTGTATTTTTTTTTTTATGAATTTTGATATTATTTGGATCTGTGTGGGTCTGAGAAGGGTTGTTAACATTTCAAGAAAACGTCAGATAATTTTAGTGTATTAAGCTAAGTCGTGAGATGAACCGAAGAAAAAAGATGATATAAAAAATATGGGATAACAAAGGTAGTAAGTAAATTTTAGATTAGATGCTTTATGGTACAGAGATAGAAATGAATTTTTAAAAGTGGTTTAATAATGGACAAATAAAAAAGTTAAAAAGAGGAAACATTAAATGTGGAAAAAGAATTAAAATTCTTCATCAGCATAGGAATCTGATCCAACTTCAATGTAATCTCTCTCTAATGCAGCTAAATCTTCTCTAGCTTCAGTGAATTCACCTTCTTCCATACCTTCACCGACATACCAATGAACAAAAGCACGCTTTGCGTACATTAGATCAAACTTAGCATCAATTCTCTTCCAAGCATCAGCAATGGCGGTAGTATTAGATAACATACAGACAGCTCTTTGAACGGAGGCCAATTGTGATTGTGGTGTAGCAGTTGGTGGTTCATAACATATACCAATCTTGAAACCAGTTGGACACCAGTCGACCATCTGAACGGTCTTTTTATTTTTAACTTGGGTGACAGCAGTTTGGACATCCCTGGTAACGACATCACCTCTGTATAATAAACAAGTAGCCATATATTTACCAGTAGTTGGATCACACTTAACCATCTGGTTACCTGATTCGAAACATGCATTAGTAATTTCAGGAACGGAGTTAGCTTCATGATGCGCCTTAGTCTTCGATAAGATTGGAGCATAAGAGACCAATGGGAAATGAATTCTTGGGTATGGAACTAAGTTTGTTTGAAATTCATTTAAATCAACATTTAAGGAACCATCGAACCTTAAGGATGCAGTAACAGAGGAGACAACCTGGGCGATCAAATTGTTTAAATTTGAAAAACTTGGTCTAGCAATGTTTAAGTTTTTCTTACACATATCATAGATTGCTTCATTGTCGACCATAAATGTACAGTCAGCATGCTCTAAAGTAGTATGTGTGGTTAAAACGGTGTTATATGGTTCTACCACTGAAGTAGAAACTTGAGGGGCTGGATAAACAGCAAATTCCAATTTAGATTTTTTACCATAATCAGCAGACAATTGCTCTAAAAGCAGGGAACCTAAACCAGAACCTGTACCACCACCTAAGGAATGTGTGAAAAGGAAACCTTGTAAACCATCACATTGGTCTGAGATCTTTCTGACTCTGTCTAATATATCATCTAGCAGTTCTCTACCAACAGTATAATGACCACGGGCATAGTTATTTGCTGCATCTTCCTTACCGCTAATTAATTGTTCTGGATGGAAAAGATCTCTGTATGGACCATTACGAACTTCATCGATGACATTTGGTTCTAAATCAACATATACCGCTCTTGGAACGTACTTACCGGAGCCTGTTTCATGGAAGAATGTGGAAAACCCTTCTTCACCACCTTTTGGTCTATCTAAACCTTCTTCAAGATAACCATCTGGTTTGATACCGTGTTCAAGAGAATATAATTCCCAACAGGCGTTACCGATTTGGCAACCAGCTTGACCGACTAAACAAAAATGTACATTATGTACTACTGTTAGTATAAAGATCTTCTAATATGTATTTTAATTTTTAATGAATTGCCACCCAATCTTCGACGCGTGCTTAGATTTGAAACTGATCTAAATCAGTCATCTTAACATCAAACTAAATGCTTAATTGTCCCAAAATGTCATCAATTCACCAAAAAGTTTATCACAAACTAAAAAGCAACATACCATTAATACTAATAACTTCTCTCATCGTTCGCACTTATCCTTTTTTATATAAAATGTAGACTGACTTACACGTTAATATAATTCATCTCATTATACAATCTATTTATTTAAATTTTGCGAAATCTTGATATTTTTCAGCGTTTAATAAATATGGTATTGTTTACATAATACCTCTTTGGGTAATAAGAGTATATGCGGGTAACGTAATGTATAGAGAATATATTTGGTTCATAACTACTTATATATTAAATAATAGATTTACCTGGCGTTGCTAACGACAATCGCTATTGACAATAGGATTGTGAGTAACGATGTCATAACCATCCTAAACTTGTCATTTTCTTCTTTTTCTATTGGGACAATTTTGGCGTCCCAGCTAGTTCTTTCCTTGACTTTTAGGTAACGTGTAGTCTCCCTTGGTTTAACACCTTCAGGTAAGTTTTCTTGGTACATCTCCTCGATGGCTTGCTCAATCTTGGCTATTTGATTGTTAATCTTTAAATAGTTAGGGTCCTGAACTGGAAGGCGTGCCTTAATGTCACGAAGGTAATATTGGAAAATTTCGATACAGCCTTTGAAAGTTCTCGATTTCAGTAATAGGTAGCAAGTTGTGCCTTTACGAATCTTGACGTTTCTATGCAAGACTTGGGGATTGTTAAATACCAATGCTAATGTAGCAATAGCCATTACTTGTGGAATTGCACAGAATTGAAAAGTACTTTGTTCGTGAATATTACTTAAATAGTCCAAAACCTTTTCTACGTGCTTTAAAGCGTCCAAAACCAAATGATTGATACAGTGCACCCCAGCTTCTTGGAATTGAGGTTTCTTGAAATCAGCAAGACTAGTACCATAATTCGACCAAATATCTTTTGGCCAAAACAATCTTCCGTCGTCTAGATCCTCAGAGTAGTCTCTGATAATATTGGTCTTCTGTAGGAACCAACCCATTCCTAAGAACAAGTCTTCGGAACTCTTCTCCGATAGTTTGAATGACGCAAAATTGGCAAGGACGAATAGTTGTGTCAATCCTTCACCCACTAGTCCCGCAACATAATAACAATACTTCTCATATTCTTCAATAGTGTTTAATCCATGGACATCGACATATGCTGCCATCCCAAAACCCATCTGCATTGTGATCTTTTTAATCACCTGCTGATATTCGGGCTTCAATTTCTTGAATTCTTTCAAGATTACTGGGAAATCAACTAAGACTACTCTATCTTTAACACTGGCGTCATTACCATTAAAGGACCAATCAGTGCTTTCAAGATGTTCAGAAAACCCCTTTAGAAGCTTAATTTTCTCTTCTTGTTCAATGCTCATATCATCCTCAATCGTATCCAATGCACGCAATATTAAATAGAAAAGCATCACTGCGTTTCTCAATTCTGGGTGTAATTCTCTGATAACAGCTGCAAATGATCTTGAAGTCATATCTAATAACTCGTAACATCTTTTTAGGCTCACCCCTTCAACCTCACCAGACCCAACCCCAAATAATGGTCTTCTGAAAAACTTCAATAACAAAGCTGATTTCAATTCGACAGGGTGCTTCGCAAATTCAACAACGCTCATGCTTTATTTCTTACTTATTTTGCTTAATTACAATACTAATTGAGTTGATGTAACAACATTTTACTAAAACACTCTCTTTATATAAATTCTTATTGAATTTTCATCGTTAAGTTGCTAAACGGTAATAAACGGTGTTGTCTCCGAATAAACCGAGCACTATTATATAATATAAAGGTACATCCTGAATGTAGGCCTATTACGTTGACTATTAGTTACAAGACCAACTTATTCATGATAGCTGGTAATGATTGATTGAGTAATATATCATTCTCTTCTAGTGTCAGTTTATCAAGAACGTAAGCTGCCACGACATCTGGAGCGTGACTCTCGGGGCGGCCAATACCTATTGACAGCTTGTGGAAAGAGTTGCCATATAGACGTGAAAATTCAATAAGACCATTATGCCCTCTTAAGCTTGTACCTGGTTCCCGCAGTTGAACTTTACCTAACGGCAAGGTCAAGTCGTCGTGAAACACAATGTGTTTAGCGATTCCAAGACGTTTCCATACTGGTATCAGGCTTTCGCCACTGACATTTATATAATTACCGTCACATCGCAATGCAACAAGAGTAGGTGATAATTGAATGTATTTCACTGCTCGTGAGGCTCGTGATTGTTTATATTCGATATTGTCTGATTCTGGTCTCAGATGAGATATTACTAGATCGAGCATTTGTAAGCCAACGTTGTGTCTTGTACCAGCATATTGAGGCTCTGGGTTTCCGATACCACTTAGACATGTTATGATGCCACGAGATTGGCCTTTATTCTTTATGATATTTTTTAGTAAAGTCATCCTTTATCTCTTTTGCCATCACTAAAGGCTGTTCGTAGTTAAGTAAAACTCACAAACTTTGAAAAATTCCATATCTAAGAAAACAAAACAAAAGAAATACTAAGTAAAAAAAGGAAAGAGATAGTTTCGACAGTTGGAATATGCTAATATCGTGGAGATCACCAGTACTACTCCGATCATTGTATATACGGACAACTATTTATCGATATTCGACGCTAAAGAAATCTTCCAATGAGAGATCCTCAAGAACTAAACCGCTCTCTTCATTTGAAGTTGAATCTATCAATAGATCATTTTTGGCAAGAACAAGAGATTTGGAACCTGGGATAGAGATTAAGCAACTTGATGAGATACGTAAGGAGTATGAGCAACGATACAAGGAAAGACAGGCAACTCCTTCAAAGATGTGGACCAGAAGGAATTACGAAATATATCTCCAATCACGAGGCAAACCTATGAACTTTGAAAATTTTACCTTTGATCCTATTGAATTGAATAAATCACCTTTGAAAGTTGGTGATCTCGTCCTGAGCTCTTCAAACCCAAAGGAACTGTCGATGTGTGTTTCTTTACCGCAAAGCCTTAGTGATCCAAGATTTTCATTTGCTACAATGAAAGGTGAAGTGTTTTTTGCCACACGTTCTACAGTTCGTATGCGTATGCCATATACCATTCCTTATAATGTAAGTTACTTGCTGACGAAGGAGGAGAAGCATTTATTTGATGCAATCGGTAAAGTAAAGGATTCCCCAAACGAAACATATATATTACCAATATCTGCAAGATTATTAGCAGTCAGTCTTCCACTTGCAGATATCACGAAGTCAGCTTGGGAGCAACTTCCTATTACTATTAAGAAACTGAAACTCCTACATCGATATCTACAAAATCCATTAGGTACATGGCAGATTCCCTTCTTTGAATTGATAAAATTGGTAGAGACATTAGATTTGGACCAATTTTATTGTGGTAAAGATAATAAATACGAATACATCAAAAGGCATATAAAATTGGGACTTGGAAGGACACCCAAATCGATAAGTGGAGCGGTAACATTATCGACATACTGGGCAATACAAGAGCAACAGTCCTTCAAGCTGTGGGGTAAAATGCATCTAAACGGAGCAACATTATTTCCAATATCTCTGAGCGTTTTACCGTTTAGTTCAAACCATGTTAAATTTGAAAAGATAATTAATGATGTGCAAGCTAACAATTTTAGGCAGATTGATAAATTCTGTGACTTAATAAAAATAAAAGATTATGACCACATTAAACTGCATTACCAGCCTTTTCTTTACCTTCTCCTTGATTACGTGACAAATAGCATTCAAGATACAGGAGAGATAATTGCAATATTGTCAAGAATCCTGAGGAACATAGAGGGATACCAGGATAGAGATATTACCAGAGACGCATGTTTTGATTTGTTAAAAGAGATCGACCCTAAGTACAAGAAATGCAATCCGTTACTGCTGAATACCGATTTTGGTCTCCATAACTCAACACCACTTATGAAATCTAATAAAAAATTATACTCCCTTGCAGAGGAGAATAATGTGCCATTATCTGATGAGTCTCAACGCCATGATTTTGGAAGACTTCCAGTTTATTGTATTGATTCGGAATCGGCGCATGAAATTGATGATGGTATATCGATTGAAGAACGGGGAAAAGATCGATATAGACTACATATACATATTGCAGATCCTGCTTCACTATTTCAAGAAATCCAAACTGTAAATAATAAAAATACTGGAAACAGTATTAGGAGCGAGATACTAAGCGTTGCATGTGGTAAAGCGTTTACGACATATTTGCCTGATGTTGTGGAACCGATGTTACCTGAGAGTTATTGCAAGTCAATCCAGTTAGGCTATGATGGTAAAAAAACCAAAACAATATCATTCTCAGTTGATTTAAATTTTAAGCAAGATAAAATAAATGTATTAAACGATACTTTCAAGGTTAGATTAGGATTAGTGCAAAACTTTCCAAAAATGACGTACGATAGAGTAGACTCTATCTTACAGGAGAGCAATAATTCTCAGACGAGAAAAGATTTGTACCTGCTACTATCTGTTTCAAAATTATTGAGAAAACAACGTATTGAAAGTAACAATGCAATAATGTTTGGCGAAGGCTTCAACAAAGGGTTAGTTAAAATTGTAGAGGGTGAGCCACATTTTACTGATCAGTCTGAGACACCCTCTACTATTTTAGTTTCAGAAATCATGATTCTAGCCAACACTCTAACTGGCGCTTATTTTAAGCAAAATAATATTCCAGGCATATATAGATGTTACAAGAATTTATTGCTAGAATCAAAAGCATTTGTGGAGTATCAGAATCTACAAAACAAAATAAAGGCTGGTTTCATACCAAATAGGTCTGAAATCACTCGTATTGGTTCATTGCTTAATAGTAGTTTCTATTCTACTATACCGTATTCCCATAGTATGATTGGTTCCAGAGAGTATCTAACAGTTACGTCACCATTAAGAAGATTCCCTGATTTATTAAATCATATGCAGCTTCACAAGCATATTAGAAATCTTCCTTTTGATTTCTCTTTCCAAGATGTTAACAATATGATCTGGAAAATTCAATCAAGAGCTGATATAATTAAACGCGCAAGTAAAGAAGTAAGCACTTACTGGACTCTAAGATACTTCAAAGACCTTATCGATTTGAAACCTGATACAAAATTTGAAGTCATGGTTACGTCATTCCCTAACGATGGTATAGTAAAGTGCATCTTTCCTGATTTTGAGAATTCAGTGGGTATTCTAAAACTTAAAAGAGATCAAGCCTACCCAATAATCGGTGAAATTGTACAAAATTGTATCATCACCAAAATAGATTGTTTAGATAATACTTTGGAACTATCTGTTTCATAAACATTAGTGCCTAACTGGCAGTTATTAAACGTCTCTATACATATTGATATCATTATTTAATATTTAATTTTATTCTTATTTCATCCATCTTCATGTAAATTTGAAAAATTATTGAAATTAAAAAATTAAAGTATAATGTGACATAAAAAGTTATACAATGAATAAATAAAACAAGTACAATAATATTTAATCTATATTAAAATACAATCCTAGATGACCTTTGATAGTCATGAGAATAAGGCTATGAATTCACAAACTAAAATACAAGATGATCTTACTAAAAGAAGTGATATAGTCAATCTTGAAGAAAACGCAGAAACACCTTCTTCAGAACTTACCACTAAAAAGGGAATAAAAGGTAAGAAAGGGAAGAAAGGTAAGAAAGGTAGAGGACCACCAAGTCCTGAGGAGATTGCAAGGATTCGTGCCGAAAGGGAGGCTTTAAGGAAAGCCAAGGCGGAAGCAATGCTTTCTTCCGGTATGGACCCAGATTTGCCGTTAGAACTACAGTTTATAAGGAGACCAATGCTACCACTTCATACCGGTGAAGAGGTTGAAGGTTTTCAATTTAAACTGATGACATATAATTGTCTTGCCCAGGCTTTAATTAGAAGAAAGCTATTCCCAGATAGCGGTGAAGCAGTGAAATGGTACAGAAGATCCAAAGTATTATTAAATAAGTTCAAACATTATAATCCTGATGTTATATGCTTACAGGAAGTTGACTATGTTCAATATCAGAGTTTTTGGAAGGAAGAGTTCAGTAAATTAGGATATGAGTCTCAATTTCACAGAAAGCCTTCCAAAAATCATGGTGTATCCATTATGTGGAAACATGAATTTTTCACCATGACTGACAAGATGCTAATTGATTATGACCAGGAAAAATCTGGTGAAATTCTTCCAAGAACAACAACAAATAATGTTGGAATGATTCTGTCCTTAAAATTTACCGAAAAAGTCCTGAAGCAATTCCCTGCAACCAAGCGGTCAGGGATAATCGTTGGTACAACACACTTATTCTGGCATCCATTTGGTACGTACGAAAGAACTAGACAGTGCTATGTTATTTTAAATAAGATGAAAGAATTTATGCATAGAATTAACGTCTTACAAAATGAAAATGACGGAGACTTATCTCATTGGTTCCCATTCTTTTGTGGAGATTTTAACTCTAAGCCGGTTGATACGCCATATCTCTCTATGAATTCTAAGCCGGTAAAATATGAAGATAGAGCTAAGGTGGTAATTGAATGTAGTACTTCCTATACATTTTCAAAAAAAAGAGATGGTGAGGACGATCTTGAAGACGAAGAAGGTGGTAATATTGAAAAGTTTGGGAAGGACCAACCCCCTACCCCAGTTCCAAACTCTTTTGAAGCTAGTGTCGAGCAATCTGAGCTGGTCAAGAAAATGGAAAGCCTTCATAATGGCTTAGACATGAGAGCTATATCACTTTATTCAGTCGCTTACAAGAATGTCCATCCCGAAAATGCAGGAATTGATAATAAAAGAGGTGAGCCAGAAATATCTAATTGGGCACATACCTGGTATGGTTTACTTGACTATTTATTTTTTTTTAAAAAGTGGGACTTTAGTAATAAGATTCAGCCGGATGAGACAGACATTTTTGAGAAAGAGAATTCCATTAAGATCAGAGGTCTTCTGAGAATGCCGCCAAAATCTGAAATGGAAACATTTGGCCATGGCCAACCACATGTTGGTGAATACCCAAGCGATCATTTAATTATGATGTGTGAGCTTGAACTATTGTTATAGGTTTGTGTGATATAGATATGTATATTATAAATTTAGTTCAAATTTTGGCCTCTTATAGGACATTTTTTTGTCGTCAAGATTCGATCCACACTTATTCATTTTCGAATAGTAGTAATTCCAGGCCTTGAAATATTTACTCAGTTTCTGATCAAAGTTATCACTTGACGATTCTGATTTCAGGATTCTGTTCTTTATTTCGTGAAGTTTTAATAATGTATCATCAAGACTCGATGCTTCGGCATCATCAGAGTTGCTCTTAACATCCTCAACTTGTAATAGATAATCATGTAGCAAATTATAGAACTTCTGCAAACTTGGGTTTTTAAACTGCTGGGGTATATATCCATCTTTTAAATCAAATTCCTTGATAATATTTTCTGTTATATCTAGCAGAACATTAAAGTCCTCAGATTCACATCCATTATCGTATGTTAATAAAGATGGTAATCTCCTAATCTCATTTATGAATGGTACACGGTATAGATAAAATCCTTCGTTGATATCATCAGCGGCCGATGGATTAATAATGTACAATGACGGGCTTGAGTTGACTTTTGGTCTACCCCATACAATTGCAAGTTGAGATTTTCTTTTTAAAGTCCTAAACAAAGATGCTATTGCCTTAATAGACCCCGTGAACTGATCCTCATCTGGTACCAAAAAGCTTGCTTTATCAATATTATTGTAATAATGTAATGATTTCGCAACAGAGCGAAACCCAATTAATTTTAAAAATGATTCACTTCCTGTGTATTCTTCTTTGATATTCATGATTTCTTTGTCTGATAATTCAATATTTAAATCACCATATTTAAAGACTCTGAATGTATCTTCCGGTTTCATTTCTTCACCAGTGGTGGAGTTAAGAAATTTTCTCTTGGAAAATGCTTCTGCTCTTGTACTCTCATGTTCATAAACTAACTTATATCGAGTTCCAGCCTTTTCATGTGAAACTATAGAGTAACCCTTTATGCCTATAATAAATTTTGCATTCTCATCTAAAACTAATGGGCACCGAAAATTGATTCTCTGAATTTCCTTCCTTCTCATAACTTTGGATTTAATGTAGGAAGCTGGAATTGGGTTAGCATTATATCCGTCAAATTCGGAATTCTTTTGTGAATTTACTTCTGATCCCAATCTTAAAATGTCAGCATAAAACGAACTATTAAACGGCTTTTTTTCACTGCCAATGAAGAATGTTGTGATATTAACATGAATATCATTCAAATCTTCAATTATACGTCTTATTCTTTGTCTGGCCTCCCTATCTTGGTGTTGTTTTGGAAAGTCATTATCAGTGAATAAAAGTATTCTTTTAGATTGAAATCCCCTTTGACCTGGTCGTTCAATGATGAATTGTTCTCGTAGATGGTTAAATAAGACATCTAAAGGAACCGATTCATTCTCATCATACTTAAAAAAGTCTTCCAGGCCAACTCTACCTCGATGAATATCTTCAAGAAGATCTGTAAGCTTCTTTAGGTTTCTTCCATTTAGGTCTTCCAATGGAAAGAATTCGTAAATACCTGATTCAGCCTCGACCTTATTCGAATAATGGAAATAACAGGCAATAGCCGTATTTGGATGTATGATGATCAATCGGGTCATTAGTTCTTTCAAGGATTCCAAAATTTCTATTAATTGAATTTTTCTGTTTAGTTCAGGAACCTCTTTAAACATTGATCCAGATAGTTCTATACAAAAAATAATGCCTTCATGTATATCAAACTTTTTATAACCCACTGTGTCAATTTCTTCTGGTGTAGATGCCACGTTATTCATGTTGTTGAATTGTATTATTGTTTGCTTTTATTTTTAACTGTGTCTTTCTATTATTTGTTCATGTGTTTTCTCTCATTTTCAACTGATCACTATAGCGAAAAATAACAGACTTCCTATATTTTGATCTAAACCGAGATCATAATATTATCAGTAGTTTTGCTAATTCATATTATTATAATAGCGTACCCAACAATGTAATAAAACTCATTCTAGGATTGCTACCCTATATATAAAATATAAAAAGAATTTAAAAATATAAGTCTCCAGGGGGCGAGTCGAACGCCCGATCTCAAGATTTCGTGGTAATAAATTACAGTCTTGCGCCTTAAACCAACTTGGCTACCTAGAGGTACTTGTTATAATATTTTACATTTTATAGGTTATAAAATGCCTAGAGCTACAACCATGAACATTTTGAAAGGACTTTGGGGTTTGAACTTGTAGTGTTGGTGTTGGTGTTGAACTTTTAATGGTTTAGTATTAGATGTTTCAAAGCTCATATTTATTATTAAGTCTTTACTTAAGTTGTCAGGATCTGGAACTCTGTCCTTATATAATAAATATACAAATAATTAACTATTCTAGTTCTTTGTGATCATATAATCATGACTTTATATATGATGACATTCCTCGTATCTCGATACTAATAGTTGTGTTTCTTTTTATAATATTCTTTTCTTTTTACTCCCTTCTTCTGACTGGTAGGTGTCAGTATTTTATCTTTTAATTACTTTTTCTCTGTTTTTACTAATATATCTTAGTACAGTTCGTATAACTTCAACTTATGTTATAACAATCTTGTTTAACTGTTACGTAGATCAACAATATCGTGTTGCAAGAGACATGAAGTTACATACGATGTGACACCAATTGCACCGTGGTTCTTTCCTTACTGAGTAATATTAATGTCAACGTCGACACGAATTATCTATGACCAACATCTAAGGAACTATCTAAACAAAAGGTATAAATAGAGGAATAATTAACAGATTGATTATCTTATTATTCAAGTAATTATAAGATCATTTACTTTGTAA
>PPOM03000274.1:0-35414 GCA_003708925.3 Kazachstania martiniae
TAAGACCTGTCGTTAGAGCTCCAACTATCAGATACAACAGAAAGGTTAGAGCTGGTAGAGGTTTCACCTTAGCTGAAGTTAAGGCTGCTGGTTTAACCGCTGCTTACGCTAGAACCATTGGTATTGCTGTTGACCACAGACGTCAAAACAAGAGCCAAGAAACTTTTGAAAACAACGTCCAAAGATTAAAGGAATACCAATCTAAGATCATTGTTTTCCCAAGAAATGGTAAGGTTCCAGAAACTGAACAAGTCTTATCTACTGCTGCTTCTTTCCCAATTGCTCAACCAGTTACTGATGTTGAAACCAGAGCTGTTGAAGATGACGGTAAGTCCGCTTACAGAACTTTAAGAGATGCTAGATCTGAAAAGAGATACAAGGGTATCAGAGAAAAGAGAGCTGCAGACAAGGCTGCTGCTGAAGCTGAAAAGAAGAAATAGATTCATTAAACTAAATATATAAACAACATTTTGTGTTTCTGTTTCTAAATTTATTTTATGTACATTTTATAATGGGAAGCCATTACTTATAATATTACATCACTTTAACCGTTAATTATTCAAACAATTCTTAAACTATTATAAGCTATCTTCACTCTTGTAATAATAACAAGGTAGTCAATATAATAATAAAAAAGATGACGCGTTATATTAAATGTGCAATAATATATATAAAGAATTAAATGATTGATAAATAAAATATGTAATACTTGTTAATTTACTAATTGAATTCCTTAATCGAATAAACCGAAACCCATGTCAGCATCAGATTCTTCCTTTTCAGATTCTTCCTTTTCTTCTTCAGCTTCACCAGCGGCAGCAGAAGCACCAGAAGCACCAGAAGCAGCTGGGGCAGCGGCACCAGCAGAGAAGTTAACTAATAATTCCTTTAAGTCTTGAGATTCTAAAGCCTTGGCAAAAATATCAGCCCAGATACCTTCAACTGGAACATTAGCAGCTTCAGTTAAAGTAACTAACTTTTCAGAGGAGATTTCGACTTCAGAGTCGGCTAAGATTAAAGCAGCGTAAGATAAGGCGGTTTCAGTAGACATTTCTTGTTTAAATTCTTCTTTCTTTGAATTGAGTCTAAACGTAAAATTAATTTAAAGTATACTAGTGCCAATTAAAAATATGAAACTATTTAAAATTCAATTACAGTAAAAGAACGTATTCAGCAAGCTATCATGAAATGATATTGAGGATGATCGAACGCTGAGGCCTACGGGAAGTGTATTCATCGAAGCAATTTTTCATTTCTTTTGAAAAAATTTTTCTATGTGCGTGGTCATTTACAACGGTCAGTTCTGGAATGTTAAATAACTTTCAAGCCTTTTCTGTAACTCAACGATGTCAGTGATTACAGAAAAGGAAACTAAGTAAACACAAACTGTATGTATAATTTAGGCCTATAGTAATTTTTGGAGTTAAATATATAACTGGGTACACATATAAATATTAAGATTTTGAATGTTTTTATTTTCGTAGTCTAGAACCTATTTCCAATCTAATTCTATGTCACTGAGGGAAATAGAAAAAGTGTTCTCATAAAAGTGCGACGCATTTAAAATACTTGAGAATTTGTCATTATCTCTTATTGAAAACAAAGACGGCTTAACCCCACATATTCCAGTTTTTCTGTTTGTTGGGCTTTGATACAAAATAGAAAACCCATCTTTACAACAAAACGGACACCGCAAGTTTGAAGTCCAAGAAACTAGACCAATTGTGCCCTCTTTTGGATTATCATCATCATCACTGACATTAAATTCAGCATTAGATTCAAGATCAATATCTTGCTTTGTACGAGAAGAGTTTAACTTTATGAAACATTCAGTGCATATAGGCGCTTTACAGCATGTACTGTAATTTAGTGGTTGAGGAACATATAGAAAACAGATAGGGCATTTGATGCAATCCCTATAAACAGTATATATTAAATCCTTACTTGGCAAATTTTTATCAGGGTAAAACCTACTATTTTCCCACTTTTCTTTAGCCTTATGATAATTTTCCTCTTCTTGTTCTTGAATAATAATCGCATTACTATAAAATAATTTTATTGTGTTTTTATGCTGTAAGTCGCGACCTCTTCTTATTATTACCTTGGGAGCATTAGAAAATCGTTTAGTTGAATTCAGACATAAGTAGTTTAAGATGACATTCGATTCGATTTTGCCTTTTTGATATTCTTCATGCAATCGTAAATTACTTGCATTTTTTAAAACGGTGCTTTTTGACCAATTTTTCTCATAATTATCAAGAGGTGTATAAAAAGGAGCTAGCTTTCTCTGAATTATTAAAGTTTGTACCTTTCTAGTGTTGTACTCAAACATGAAATGGGACCAATGATATGGTGTGAGAAACCCACCATCGACAGTTTCAGTGTATCTTCTAATAAGATGATTAAGGTGGGTAAAAGACATGTGTTCCTTTTTTTGAATAGCTTTATAATAATCCATAGAAGGTCCATTTTGAGTTGGTGGACGCCGTGCGTTAAATGAACGCAAAGAATTTGATTTCTGTAGAGGTCTGTCTTGGTCATCTACATTTTTTTTTAGACTTTGAGTTGCATTTTGATGTAGTAAAGGTGTTCGTCTAGAGCGTTCACTAGAGGATATTCTTTCCAGATCAATTGTTTGTTCTGTTGTTGCATAGTTGAAGGTGCCTGCTTCAAAGGTGGTTAAATCTAGTTCAATATCTTTTTCATTATCAATTGTTTCAGACATCGTAGGAAGGTTCATATTACATTTATATTCATCACATATAATATCTACAGGTTGTGCATCACTTACTAATCTACCAATGCTATTGCCCATTTAGTTTAAATCCAAGTTTTAACCCAAAACTCTGCTACAAATAAAAAATATTTCATAATAATTTATATTTATATTTTGTGTCATTTGCTATTTATAAAACTTTATAAGTAACGGAATATAAACTAAATGTAAAAAAAATAGTGGAACAAAATAAATGAATGTATAAAATTAAGGTATAGATGTACAAATCATATATCTCTAGAAATTGAACTAATGCTACTAAAGTTACTTCTTTTTCTTGATCTTTCTGATAAGGCATCAGATGAAGTTGGTGAATCAAAGATGTGTGGCGAGTTCTCTAATCTCTGCAGCTCATGTAAATCATTCATTTTCTTATATTCCTCTTTTTCTTTCACCCATCTATCAACAAGAGCTTGTGGAACATCTGTTGAAGGCACCATTATTTCCATCATTCTTATCTTATCATCTATACCAAAGTGTTTATCATATATCATATCTTTCAAATCACCTAATGTTACAATTTTTCTAGTTTCATAATCGGTTGCCCCAAATACATTAAAAAGATTCAAGTAATTCCATGGTTGAACATCATAAAGAGATTTATGGGTTCTATGATGTAAAAATCTATCAATAGAATAACCTTCATTGTTCATCACAAAAATATATGGTTTTAGATTCCATTTAATCAATGTTGAGACTTCTTGCATGGTCATCTGGAAAGCACCGTCACCAACAAATAATATAACTCTGTGATGTATATCCTCAGTGCGTTCGAGCTCTTGTGCAGCAAATGACAACCCTAGGCATGCACCAATCGAATAACCCGAAGATCCCCACAGAGCTTGAGAAATGCCATGTGTGTGAGGAGGAAATTTCGTTTGATTAATCCCGAACGAAGAGGTACCCACTTCTGTGACAATAATATCGTTCTCCCTAAACCAATGCGATAATTCGTTCCATACCCATTCTTGCCTTAATAGCTGATTATTTGAAACTTCATGTTTTGGTACAACCATTGACGAGTGTTCTTCTTTAAAATACTGAATGTTAGAGACATTTAATTTGTTCAGCAGATTCTTCATTAAAGGTTTCATATGAATATCGGGATAAGTGGAGTTTTTCACCTTTACTGAATTTGGAAATATTTGTATGCAATTTTTGGCTTTATAATAAAAATGAAACGTCGAAGTACTAAATTCTGCCAATAATGAACCTATGATAATAACAAAATCTGCAAAATCAACAACTTCTCTAACTTCGGGTGATGATAATGAACCAGAAAACACACCGCCAAAATTTGGCAATGTCTCATTCACCGCACCTTTACCCATTGGCGTCACATAAACTGGAAAATTTGTTCTTCTACAAAATTCCTCAGCCTCATCAACTAGCCCATGTCTCATAGTACCAGCATCAATTATTATTACAGGGTTTTTACAGTTATAGATATTTTTCAGTATTGTATTCAATACTTCGTTCTCTGGTTCTTTTTTATTTGGTTTTACCGTTAAACTTAACGGTATATTTAATCTATCTGCGTTAACTGGCAAATTAACTTGATTAACTGGGATACCAAGGTATGAAGGTTTCTGTTCTTTCCAAGCAAACTCAATACATTTATCGACTTCATCGGCACACAAATCTGAATCTACAATTAGACCAGTATGACAAGCTACATCGTTAGCCATTCTATAAAAAACATTATAATCACCATTTCCTAATGTATGGTGTAAAAGCAATTGTTTAGTTTGTGCACTAGTTGGTGGCATTCCTACAATATGAATAACGCCAACATGTTCTGCGTACGACCCTGCTAATTAAAATACCGTTAATTGCAGATAATTCACCAACACCAAATGTAGTGATAATACAACCTAATCTCTTCATTCTTGCATAGCCATCGGCCGCATAGGCTGCATTTAATTCGTTTGCATTACCAGCCCAACGGAGATTAGGAATGTGATATAATTTGTCCAACAATGGCATATTAAATTCACCTGGTAACCCGAATATAGTTTCTATACTTAATTGTCTTAACCTGTGGAACAGATAATCAGCTATTGTAATTTGATCAGGGAGATCATTTAAAGCTTTATAATTTACCATTATATCTCTTTCTTGTTCATATGTATATAAAAATGCAATTTCAAGGTTATATGTGAATTTGTGCTTATAGTATTTTAATTAGCAAACAAAAATAATGAAAAATTTAGATCGAGTTTTAATTTTAGAGATTGCAGTGGTTGCTTCTCGAGAAATACTGTTGTTTTAATTTACGTAAGATGGTTCAAATAAGGTAGTCGTTAGAGAAATATTTCAAACCGAGATTTTGAAGTGTTTTTTTTTTTGAGTCTTTTCCGAAAATATGTGGATGCAAGCAACGCATGCAACCAAAATAGTATACTAATAGAGCAAAAACATGTAATATTTATTGGACACACGGATTAATTAATGACGAAATGAGAGGTTTGATTAAAATTGAATATTTATATATATATATATTAATTATTGTTGTGATGTTGGAATCAATTTCAATTTAACTGCAGTTAACTGCTCTGGAGTTAAATGGCTTAATTCTATTTTTTCATTAAATTGCAATAGTTTTAAATCATTAATTAACTTAATAGTATTTTCATCTTCACTAAATCTTAATTCATCGAAGTATTCGTTACATAGACATTGTAATGAATTAAATCTTTCCAGGGGATTGTATTTTAGAGTATTTGCCAAAAAATCAATTGTCATTAAATCCTCTTTTTTAAATACTTTAATCAATGGTATTGGGTTAATTTGGGGGAATTTATGTTCCATGTAATTTGGATTCATTGCACAAATTTCTTGTCTTGTTGGTGTTCCCAAAATTTTAATAATCTCAACTAATTGATCAATACCACTTTCACCTGGGAACATTGGCTGTCCTAATAATAGCTCAGCCATAACACAACCACTAGACCATATATCAATTTGATTTGAATAGTTCGTCGCACCAAATATTAATTCTGGAGCTCTATAGTACCTTGAACAGATGTAAGAAACATTTGGTTCACTAGGCTTTAATTGTTTTGCAGAACCAAAATCACAAAGCTTTAGGCAATAATTTTGAGGATCGACTAATAAATTCTGTGGCTTAATATCTCTATGGCAAACGTTTGTAGCATTATGCAAATAATTCAATGCCTTGAACAGTTGGTACATGTAGAATTTAATCTCCAATCTTGGCATTGAATTTCTTTGATGAACAAAATGTCTTAGTCTTTGATAAAGTGACTGTGGCATAAAATCCAAGATTAAGTTCAAATAAACTTCATTCTGATCATCTTTCTCGTAGAAATAATATTTCAAATCAATTATATTTGGGTGTTGTAATAATTTCATTATTTCTAATTCTCTGTTTTTAAATCTTTTATCCTGTAGGACTTTTTTTATTGCAACAACTTCATTGGTATCTTGAATTGTTGTTGTAAATACAACACCAAACGAACCATGACCAACTACCTCCGTTGTTGGAAATGATATGGTTATTGGATCGCCTTTACTGTCATTGCTATTATTGTTATTATTGTCATTATTGTGATCATTATTATCATTGTCTTTACTTTTATCGTTACTATTATTATTTACAATCGATAGATCGGGATGCCCACGATAAACTTGTTTATAGACTATTTCAGGGTTAGTAAAATTTTGGATATTCATTATAAGCTTGTTATAGGTCTTATTAGTTGTTGAATGAAATGCAGTAATATAAAAACATTCAAAAAAGTAAAAAAAAAAAAAATATGATTGTATCTCTACCTTTTTTTTTAGTTGATCTTTTTTAAAGGGATTATTAAAATAGAGCGATGGTCCTGTTAAATATTAAAGTTACAATTGATTCGCTAAAACTACTTTTGGAAAAATAAGATGTATATTGGAAACAACTTGAATGCAAAAGAATAAACAAAATAAAATAAGTTATATTCCTTGAATGTTTCTTTAATCTTCTTGTGTCTATGCGAATATATCAAAAAAATCCCTAATATTCAAAGAAAAAAATAAAAAATAAAAAAAACCAAATCTCTTTATATTTATATTTTTTTGGCTTCTTGTACTACCGAATAATAAGCAAACACACTCACACACACACACACTATACCTCTAACACGCAGATTAAATGTTAAAGAATAAAGCTATAAAATATAATAATATTTTTTAAATCTCTTAAACTTTTATAAGCTTTTAATAAATTATTCCCATTGTATATTAATGAAAGTATAAAAGAGAAACAGAGTATAACCAAGATTAATAAAACAAAAAAAACCTCAGAAATAAAACTAAAACTGAAACTGATGAAACGACTGATGAATATTTCTCGAGAAAGGCTTTTTCTTTACCCTCTATTTGATTCTCTTGCCCCATAATTAGAAATTTAAGGAGAGGGAGAAAGAAGAAGAGGAAGAAGAAGAAGGAGATTCATGTGGGAATAATAGTTAAAGTAATAACTAAAGTAACACTGACAGTAAGAGTAATAGTAGTAGAATACTAAAACCGAGCAAAGGTTCTTATTTCTATAAGGAGTGTTTGCTTTGCTGTACTCGTCTTTCTTCGCGGGGTCATATTTGTTTTAGTGGTTAATGAAAGTTTTTTTTTTCAATCTTGGTAATATGAATGCTTGAGGCTGTAGTAAATAATATAACTGGATGTAGGGGGTGTATGGTGTTTGTTGCATATATCTTTATTGATTTGTAGATTCATTTATATTTTCTGGTCATTTCATTTAATAACTAATAATGTTAAGTAAGCTTGTTAATAGAAATAAGTTTAATACATACGAATTCTTTTATTCTTAGTAAATTTATTATCAAAATTGATCATTTTATCTATTACTTCCTTATTTAATCGTTTACTTTTTTTATTCCTTGGTGGTTCTTCAATTTCTTTAATCAATGGTTTATCTATCTCTTCATCTGTAAGTGGTGGTGTAACCGTTAGTAGTTTTATAATAATATGTCTATCTATCTTATGCAAATAGTTTATATCATTATTAGGTGCACGATTATCGAGTGCTATATCTTTCTTTTTTGATGGAACATGTTTTGCCATAATAGTTTCATTACTCAAAGCTTTTGATTGTCTTCTCTTTTTACCATTTGTTCCATCTACATCAGGGTTACGATGAGGATTTACCAATCTACTTAACGTTCTAAATAATCCCATGAGTTGTTCAGCGTACTTTTCTATATGTGTCTTTCCATCTACGTTCCTTTAATATGATACATATATGCAGTTGAATACATAGATATATATATAATTATATGCTAAACTGTGAACGCTTGACGGAGGTTACTAGACCGTTGTCAGCATTTTTTTGTTTGTTGTGTTTTGCTTTACATTTTCTCGCCTGCGACTACTATTTAGCATCGACGTTCGTGGGCAAGTAAGACCCCCGCGGTATAGCCCCGCAGGCCTGCATAAAGACAGACGATATTTGTGTTAGTTAGAATATTTATTATATACATACATTGTGCTGTGGTTACAATTTAGCATTGGCATTCGAAGTTACATAACGTTCACCGGCTTCAATGTTAGTGACAAGTGTAGTAGCGCTTACTTTTAATAACTCATTCTCTTTTTCAGATAAATTGTCTAAAATTGATACATCAATTTCATCAACGTACCCATTCTTGAAATTTATTGGGATGGAGAAATATTTGATATCCTTTACCTTAGTGATCTGTTCTAATCTTAATTGTAGTTGAACACCATTATGTAAATCAGGTAAATAGACATATGCTGGAATGTAACGTCTTGAGTAACCAACACCGTTTGAGTTTTCCCTATGAATGGATTTTAGAATCTCTTCTACAAATGTGAAGCCCGCGTATGCCATCGACAATGTGGCACTACCAGTACCTTTCTTTGCTTTTATCACTTCATCACCGCCAAATTGCACACGATGGATTAACTCATCGTATTTTTTACCTAACGTATAGCAGATGGCCTTGTCAAGCATGACAGGAACGATAGTAGTACCTGAATGACCACCAACAACACTAATTTTACTACCCATCTTACTTTTGTCGTACTGTTTGCTCTTGCTACCAGTCTTGATTCCATTCAAATAATCCCCTAAAAAGGTCTCTGAACGAACCAAATCTAGCATCGTAACCCCCATAACATTTCTTGCATCAAAACATTTCAGTTCCTTGAAAGTTTCGACAGCAACAGGTACTAAACTATTCACAGGATTTGAAATAATTAGTACACGGGCTTTTGGACAGATTTCAGCAACATTCATACACAACATTCTAACTATTTTAGCATTAATCTTGAATAGATCATCACGAGTCATTCCAGGTTTTCTAGCCATACCAGCAGGAATAACAACGATATGAGCACCTGATAATGCACCATGTAACTCATTCTTATTATATGGAGTGATGTCTGAATTTGTATTTATATGGGATAGATCGGTACTTATCCCACTGGGATCCTGAACATCGTATAATGATAATCTCGAAATATGAGGACTTGTTTTTAATAAAAGCGATAAAGGCTGTCCAACACCACCAGAAGCACCTAATACAGCAACTTTAACCATAGTATCTTTTTTTATTTTTATTTTATGTATTTTGTTGATGTGACGAAAATTCCTTGTAGTTATATATATATACGTTTTTAAACTTATAGTTTATATATGATTCTAGGGCATTTACCCTTTTTCACACCTAAAAAAAATTAAGAATAATTAATTTCCTTCACCCCAACGGCAAACGGGTTTAAGAATAAAACGGCTTGAAGGTAAAAAATAACAATAATAGTAATAATAATGAATCGAAGAATGATTATGGATCATGACTTTGATAGTATGTTCAAGAGCTATGGTTTCATATTATGAGAGTGCTGGTGATTTTATAGTAGTCTCCAACGTTTCGTAGACGCTACCTAAATTCTTGTCTTGGTTAAACATTTCCATGTATTCTTCTGGAATTTCGATGTATGAAGGAACACGCCTGTTTGTTGGACATGCCAATCGACGATATCGCATCAGTAAATTTCCTCCTTTTAAACCAAACTTCATGACAACTTTGCGATAAAAGAGACCGCATGCATTACAGATGTTATCAACACCATATGGTCCTGTTCGCCATTCAGGAGTCTTGGAGCTGGCACAATGGTAACATTTTTTGTTAGAGCCTTCTTCTTCTTCTCCTTCTGTTTCATGATTTTTCTCCTTCTCTGTCTCAGAATTCAATTCTTCTACGGTACGTCTCTTGATCTTTGACTTGTTAATCTTACCTCTTAAATTGATTACATTACCATACTTTTTCCTATTAGTACGAACTTCTGACGTAGACGATTCATTATCTGTTGTTTGTTTTTTGAAACGAACAGCGTTTTCTTGTAATTCTAAAGGTGGTATAATTAGAGTCTTATCCCTCACTATTGCCCTAGACTCTTCTCCTTCCTGCTTTTCATTTAACTTTCCAGGAAGTGTTGTATAGGAGGAATCATCTGTGACAATCTTACTCGTTGTTCTCGGTTCCAGGATTAACGGCATGGGTAATGGTAATTCTCTGAATTCATCATGATTGAGAGGTGATTTTCCAACAGAAGTCGATGAAGTTGTTTTCTGTATTGGTGATTTCGGTAACTTCATAAGTTTGTTGGAATGTCCAGGTTCTGTATGCAAATGGAGCTGTCTCTTTTTAGCCGCTGAATCCTCATGACTAAAATGCAGTGGTGGTAGTAAATTAGATTCTCCAGGTGGGACTGAATATGAAATGTAATGTGGTGATGTCTGGTGTTGTTGTTGCTGTTGCTGTGATGGCGGTAAAGTTGGTGGTTGTGTATTCTGTAGCATTAATGACGGGGTAATGGCTACGGGTATTATATTTGGCGGCAGTGGAGGAGGATACTGTTGACTCTGTTGTTGCTGGTGCAAAGGTATCCTATTTTGGTTTTTTAGATTGACTAAAAATACCAGTGTGTCTTGAAAATCTTTTGCAAGTTTCATTAATTTAAATAATTTTTCGAATGGTGTTACATTAATCAGATCGATGCTCTGATCCTTTATTTGAATCAATTCTTGAATTTCACCATTAGTGATCGATAAAATCTCCACAATGGTATTGATCTTTTCCCTAATAAGTTGATCAAAATTTATCGCTGTTGTAGCTGTTCTAAAGTATGTATTATCATTAATATTCTGCATCAATGAATCTAATGAATTTCTCCTTTTATAGTGATTAGGCAGTCTCGGTTGTGAAGGTGATGTGGTTTCTCTATCACTAGGTTTGCTGTTAGTATGTTTTTGGGATAATGCTGGGGGCGATGGTGGTGATAAATAAGGCAAAGAAGTGTTGGGTATATTTTTCTTATATGGATAACTTGGCTGTGTCTCTGGGGATAAAATATGCGATATTGGTGGGATATTACTCTTATTACTATTGCTATTATCAGTACCGGTGTTATCCGTGATAGCTTTTGCGGGAGGCAGTATTCGATATTTCTTTATTGCAGGTTGTCCTTTTGTACCCATAACTTAGTTTAGAAGAAAAATTTGAAAATATAAATCTCAGATCTTATTTCCTAGTTTAATATAGAGTATTCTCCTTTACCTTCTTGTTTTGGTTGCGATCTATTGCTGTTACTATGGATGATGTTTCCTTTCGTTTTCTAATTCCGGTTTTTTGATTTCCTCCGGTGATCTTCTTTTAATAGACTATCCTTAAAAAGAAGATTTTTCTTTAAACTTGCTTTTTTTTCGTTTTCCTTGTCGGTGACTATTTTAAAGCAAATTGAGTAGTTTAAGTCAAACGAAAGGACAAGAAACCAATTTGTGTTTTCAAGTAAGGTTTATAACAATATGATTTAGTTGATCTTGATTAGTTATGAAAAAAGTTCAATAGATCCCAATAACTTTAAAATATGGATCAGTCTGTAAATGAAATCATTATATAATACAACAAATCTTGCATGAGTAGCGACTACACTGTTTATGCAACAACGCATTTAAAGGGACATAATACGCTTATGGTGACGTGATTATTCTCTTATTATTTTATTATCTTTATTTTCTTTTTTCAGCCTCCTTCAACCTTTTGTTTTGCCTATTTTCCAAATTTAGTTTAAATAGCCTTATAATTCCACTATATTATATTCAGAGTTTTCCTTGCATCATACACGTTGATCTGATTAACGAAGCGAGAAGAATATTCCACACAATCTTCTGACATAATCACTGAAGTTGTACGCTATAATCTTTGTATTAAGGATTGAAAGAAGAAAAATAATATATAGAAGTATAATCCAGCTAGGCTTCATATAGAATTCAGTTTTCATACTATATAAATTAATCTTTTATCTTTTAAAGGTCCGTTGATAATAAAAGTCTCGCTATATTTATTCTACTACATTCGTAAGTTTCAAATTTTATCTTGCGTGTGATAGAAGGTAATATTACAAGAAAGTTTCGGAGCAAAAAATGATCTAGATCAAAGAATGCAACTTAGTAGAGTGATACTTGCATATGGAGGAAAAATACTAAGGTGAAATGAAGGATTAGATGCGAAAACACCATTTTTCATTCTGTAATAGGTTAAATAACCAGAATAACCAAAACATTTCATATACACATTGTTAAACATCAATGATGGACGGAGCTGAACTGAAACTTGATTGTTGGCCGTTTTGCTTTTATTTTTTCGCATCGCTAAACCTTCAACAGCCCTATCCTCCATTCAACAAAGGTAGGAGAGATAAAAGTACGCACGAGACTGTAAAGAATTTAGTTTGCACGAAAATTTTCCAATTTCAAATTGTGTTCTGTTTGTAATCGCAATGACGCATTCTGGAATTGATAATATTTGAAACAATTAAGAAACTGTTGTAGAGCTAGATATGTTAAGAAGCGTTCTGTTACTTTTTGTTTAGCTTTCTTTCCTTGTAATATTCGGTAACATTCTCATTACTCTGATACTGACTCGAATCAGGTTGCAGCTCGTAGAAAGCAACTTCTGTTTAGAGGCTTTATGCTGATGTTTTGGATTAATATATATATATATATATTGTTGTATTTACAAAGATTGGTTCTAAATGCTTAGTTATTTTTATAATATCTTAAGAAACCAACACACCAAGAAAACTGAGACATGAAGTTATTATTCCTATATATAGCTTTCTTCTCGGGAGTAAGGGCTAACATGACAATTCTACAAGGCAGCAGTCTAAATGAAAAAGAACAATTACAAACTGAAAGTATCAATTCGGTTTCTACTCAAGAGTGTCTTACAGATATTGCTATTGGAGGTAATGCTATATTACATCTACCATCCTCAGTTGCTAGCACCTATGTTCCATATCTTTCTCAATCCAACAATTCAACATCGACTTATAAAGCACTCTCTATCTCTACTTCTAGTTCATTCAATGCTAGGAGTACTAACACTAGTATTGTGAGCAGTAAAATAGCTGAAAGTAATACAATACTAGCGAATGACACCCAAGTTACAAGCAAGACACAATCTACAAGTAATACCCTTATCACAAGTCAGCATACATCCACTAGTAGCATCCGATCCGTTTCAGTCATCAAAAATGCTACCAGTAAAAATAATGGGAACTCTTTAAACGTGCCAATCATAATTAACTTAATCTTAAGTGTTACAATGATGTTATGATTTCCCTCCTTTAATCACCCTCTCACTGTCTCTATATATTCATCTACCCATTCATATAATATGACATATTTATCTAGTATACCCAAGAAAACTCATCGCATTCTTATACTATTCCAGACCGCGGCTTACATAAAATTATTAGTTAAGCACAGTCTGCTTTTCTTTTTGAAAACGTCAACGTTCACCATTGATAGACTGATTAGGAAACAGCATGGTAATATAATGATAAAGAATAGATCTCGAAAAACTAAGAAAAAATTTTGACGTTGAGATAACAATTGTTTCGATGAGTAACAAATAATTTCTAAATATCCATACACTTACTTGTTCATATACTGTTTTTGAGGTCAAACTAACAAGCTAGACGAACAACGAAGAGTAGTATAACATGAGATTACTTGCAAATATTATTCTGTTTTCCGGTTTTATTGCTAATATTTTGGCATCACAGGACTCCACAATAACTTTGCATCCCAGGAATGTTGATTCTTCCAATAATGACATTATTGCTAGATCAAAAGCCGCTGATTACGACATGGCCTTCTTTGTAGCTTTCTTAACTCATTTCGATTCCAATATTGCTTCCTACACGTCCTATATGATAAAAAATCATATTACATTGCCACAAGGTATTGCTAATTATTATAATCATTTGGCTACCCTACCTGATGATGGTGATTTAGCAGCAGATATTGTCAGCACTTTTCCATTTACTCAATTTCAAACGTTTATCACAGCGTTCCCATGGTACTCTTCACTATTACAAGATGGTGGGATTACTACCATGTATTTACCAGAATACTTTATGACTGCATCTGATCTTTCTTCAAATAGTTCAATCGCGACTTCTATGGCTTCGTCTGCTTCGATTGTACCAAATACACAATTAAGTACTGTTAACAATACGCAATCGTTTATATCGGCTTCGTCCACGATCAACAGTTCTTCCTATTCAGTTACTAAACCAACATCATCTGTATCATCGATGACAAATAGAACAAATACGTCCAAATCCAAGAATGGCGCTAAATTAGCTAATATCTACAAAACGTTGCCATTATGGGCAGTTGCCTTATTCGGATTATTCTTATAGGCACTATAGCAATACACTAATGGACACTTTTAAAATCTCATTCTATTCAAGTTTATTATGATATATTGGACATTCTACATATGTATACGTTTGTGTGTGTATATATATATGATATATATTCTGGCTCTTAATTGATCTTTTTTCTGTTTGAAATGACAGCTATTTCTGTATAGTAAAACTATACAATTTTCTAATCAAGCGAATGGTTAAGGCGTTCATTTGAAAACAAAAATAAAAATTACATAGAAAGGATGTTTAGTGAATACCAAAATTGTATTTTTTTATCTCTATAATACTCAATTCATGTCACATCTTTGGCCATATAGCACACCACAACAATTTAAGATAACACCACGTTCAACCGTGTTGGATGGCCTTGAATTAAACGATAATGAAATTTTGCAGACTGTTCCTCTACAATTCTCAAATATTATCATAACACTAACTCCAGGAAGAGTCCTCATTTACAATCTCAAGCCATATGCACTTATTGCAGCCCATGAGAGAACATCTGAGTCAATCAATGAGTTTGGTAAAAATATTTCAATAAAGGCGTCTCTTGTTCTAGATAAACCAATTAGTGGACTAGTAACTAAAAGAGAAATAGACTATTTGTCACTAACACCTGGAAAGCTTATATTTTATGTCGTCACCGAAAAGAACTTCCTGTTTACTTACCAGATATTGAAAAACTCTACCAGTATAAGCGTATTTAAAGAATATGGCATACCAGTAATTGATGTCCTCCTAGCAAATGAAGGGGAGGATCAGACCTACGAAACAGATGAAGATGACGATACATTAACCGTATTCCAGAAAAATAAATCTTCTAATATGATTCAGAATGGGTATGCTGTTACCAAAGAGAAGAGATTTTTTAGATTTTTATCAGGTAATCCTGAAATTCATAATGAACTACCTATTAAGAAGGTAGAATTACGTTTAAAAGTAGTATTAAAATTTGATTATAAAATTATAGATATGCTATGTTTCAAAAAATTTTCAGAAGTTGGAGACGGTCAACATGAAGATCATTTGGCTGTGTTGGTTCCTAACGGTTTACAGTTTTTAAAATTGGTTAATTTTAAGCTTATTAAAAGTCGATCGCTTGAACTACATGATTGCTTTAAAGTGTGTCCCGGTATTGATAGTTTACTCATCCTTGCAAATGTGGAGGCAGAGAGAGAAATTACGATGTTTACCTTAAACTGCTTAGAATTTAGTGTAAAAGATTTCACAATTGATTACGACAAGAGAGTTAGCGAGTGTTTCCAGATTGGGAATAACTTAGTATTTGTTTCAGAGAAAAGAGTAATGTATTTCAATTTGATAAAATTGAAGATAGAATACCACTTTGATGTTCAATTCACTATTAAAATCTGCAAATATCTAGACCAAAGTTTGTTATTGTTCGTTAGCACAGATAATCTTTTGTTTATATATTCAGAAGGAGGTAACCTTCTTTTCTCTACTGATTATGATAATGAAGACGTTAACAGTTATCCCCTTTTTGACTATGTAGATTTATTGCGTATCGACACAACTTTAGTCTCAGTGGCCAAGACGGGTGATATTCAACTTTGGGAATTCTGGAGGGGATTCAAACAAGCATTTGGTGATCTACGCAACTCAAAGACCTATATTTTAAACAATGGTAATAATATTATGTTATACTCACCATTACGGGACTCACCACTAAATTTCGACCACTTATCAATTATTAAGCTGCCTTCAAAAAGTTTGAATAATTATATTCCAATTACTAGAGTAAACGGGAATCTTAAATTATTGGCAGTGTACATCTCTAATAAGAAACTTTTACTATTACAGAATTTGGAAACAAATATTTGGTTTAGTTTTCCAGACCTAATAATTGTTGACTTTTACTGGCTAGGAAACTCATATCTTGTATGTGATGTAAAAAATGACGACGATACACGATCCCTTATCTGTGCCAGAATTCCTTTACAGGAAACAAACCTTGAAGATTTTTCAGAATTCATAATTTGGGAATACAATGTTCCTAATGGTACCACTATTAAAAGTATACATGTAAACACATTATACAAATATAAGCCATTAAAGGTTAAATCAAAAGAAGCTACACTATCAGTTCAAAGTATTGAGAAATTTTTTAAGACAGGAGAGGTTATTTTAGTCACAGATTCCGAAATAATAACGTTTGATGTAATATCAGTGGTGCACGTCAGCGGTGTAAACATTGTGAAAAGATTTTATCAATTCCAGAAAGTTCCCATTTTGGAAGATATCAGTAATCTCATTATCGACTGGGTTATTAATATTAAAGATGGATTGATGGTCTATGCAAATAGAACGATTTATAAGGTTGATAGACTGAATGAAGAAAATTGGAGAATCTTAGAATTATTGCATGGTATTGAATCTGTCGTAGATGTCCTTAAAGATGAAATATATCTCATTAAGGATAAGCAATATTTAACCTATAAGATTGAAGAATTATGGGAAGATAAAAAAGAATCTCTCACGATACCAATCAAAGATGAAACTTATCCACTTTTGACTTCTCCAGAATCTGCAACGCTACATTCTTTGCAGTGCATTTTTAACAAAAACTTCACAAAATTGGCTGCAAAAAATGAGATCTATTTAGATAAATTAATACTGACGAAGATTGAATTGGGCGTTGATTTAGAAGAGATTACCGCAGAATTCAATTCAATAAAGCATTATAAGTTTGCATTAGAAAAGATATTATCTGAAAAGATATTAGAAGGCGAAAACCTTGATGAAATTCTACAGTTGGTAAAACTGTGTCACAGTAATAAGGATGCTTCTCCGAGAAACACTCATAAGGATCTATTGGAAATTATCAGTAATTGTCTAAGAAAAATTGAAATAAAATATTGGAGCAAATTATTTACAAGCTTAGGTAAGACACCAAGAGACTTGTTAGCTATGTGCCTTGAAGGTAATGAAGCTAAAATTCTAGGTATTTTGTTACTAGTCTTCCTAAACTATAATGAAGATGCATTAGTGGGTGAATTGAATGAGGAAGAAGAAGATAATATGGGCAAACTGCAAAGTCCAACGGCTTCTATTAATGTATCCAAAATTTTAAAGGATGAAGAACTTATGCTAAGAGTTTTAAAAGTTCTGGTGAATAGCGCCGCACGTGAAACTGATGAAGTAAGAGCATATGATGCATGGGATATGTGCTTCCAATTAATAAGACTTTTAAGAGCATTAGAAGCAGAAAGTAATATTAACTTGGTGCAGAAAGCGATCGAGATGCTTTAAAACTGTCATTACGGTAGAATTTTTCTATAAACCAATCAGCTCAGCGAACAGATTCACTAGAATTTTTTCAGCGAGTTTTCTAGCATTTAGGAATATATCCGATAGAGCAAACATATAAAAAATAAGGAGTTTTCTATATAATAAATAGCGTTCCAGCTTTGAAATACATATTCAATAGAAAAAGAGATATTTTTCTACTTCTTAACAATTTATCAAAAATCATTAGATAGGAAAGGAAAAAGAATACTAGTAAACTTGTATCATGAGTGAAGAACAAAAGAGTGAAGAAACTACATTACATACTGTTGGATTTGATGCCAGATTTCCAAATCAAAATCAAACGAAACATTGCTGGCAATCATATGTTGATTACCATAAATGTATAAATATGAAAGGTGAAGATTTTGCACCTTGTAAAGTCTTCTGGAGAACTTATTCTGCATTATGCCCTATGGATTGGGTGGAAAAATGGGATGACCAAAGAGAGAAAGGTATATTCGCTGGTGATATCACTCCAGATAAATAATTTCATAGTCTAATTCTAATGTGTGATTTGATTTTCTATATATTCATTTTTTTAAGGATGAGAGTTTTTTGATGATATAATCATATCCCTCAAGATATTTATTTGTAGATTTTTTATATAATAGCAAAGAAAAGAAACAAAAATATTAAAAGTTAAGCATAGTTACAACTATAAACCGAATAAACTATATTTCAAGAAATAAATAGAGAAAGAGGTGAAATTATGGTTGTAGTTATGTAAGGTAGCATATCAGACCAATTAATGTCAGTTTGCTAATTATTAAGGTTCTAAGGCCTTCATATGCCTGAATGTTTTGGAAAAGAATTGTTTACGCTAGGAGATCACCTTTTAAGATATCGAATAAAGTTCCTCTTTGCTATATGTAGAATTAAAAAAAATTTTGGGAGTTTTTGAAAAAGTTTACATATAATATAAAAATTCTAGATATTAATTGTTTTTAATATGCATGTGAAAGCCCGCTTGGCCTTCCTTTTCTAAACCTTCCTTTAAGGCCAATGATGGAATTTCATAATCTCCATAGTTCTGCATTCTATATGGAATTGGCTCATCAGTTTCAATGTTCTCTAAACGTTCCTCGACCACTTTGCAGGCGTCCTTAAAAGTTTTCTCAGTTGCCTTATCAATTCTGTATAATGGGATTGATTTCATTACAGTAAAACCCGCATAGAATAGCATGTTGTGGTTAATTGGATATAACAGATCATCTATAGGACCGTTGATGGCCCTTGGACCAAAGTGTTCTTCCCAACCACCAATAGTCACCACAACCATAGCACGCTTACCTTTCATGATACCTTCACCCCAGTTATCACCCCAGTGGGTACTATTATATTCACCTCTTCCGTAACCAAAGTTGGACGAATAAACTCTGTCAAAGTAACCTTTTAGCATGGCTGGCATACCATACCACCATAGTGGAAATTGGAAAATAACGGTATCTGCCCACAACAACTTTTCCTGCTCTGCTTTAACATCATCAGTGAGCTTTCCCTCATTGTAAGCTTTTGTGGAAGCATCAATAACTTTTAATCTAGAGTTCTTGTCATGGTTCAAGAAGTCGTCAGCATCAACGACAGCCTTAAATTTTTCCGCATATAAATCACTGACCTTAACTTCATGACCCATGTTTTCCAATTTACTAACCATGGCATCCATTAAGGACTTACTGAATGATTTTTGTTCTGGATGAACGAAGACTATTAAATATTTCATTTTTCGATAGTTTGTTTTAGTTGTTTGTGTGTTTGTACTTACTTATGATATAGAAATATATAAAATATTATGAAATGAATAAAGAATATTTGAAAAAGATTAAACAAAAAGCTGCACTTTATATACCTTTTTCAATTGGATAAGTACATTTATACCTAGTGTAATATCTAACCATTCTCACTTTTTTCAAATAGATGATTATTAACTAATAGACAATTTTGTCATTAGAAAGTCTTACTCTTCTTTTCACGAAATTATGGCAGGGAGTAAGTCTCTACGCATTTATTCTGGGAATCAATTTATTTACATGATTCACGAAGTAAAGGCATTCCTCAAATTTTTTCACGAGTATCCGAATAACTCACGATTTGAAGACGGTGCTGTGTTCAAGGTTTTTGACGACAGAAAGACACCGATTCTTCTAAACTGTAACATCAACTAATCTCACGAGTACTTACATTAGAAAGTTATGCATATATCTTATTGTTATAGCCATTTCATGAATTTTCTAGAATATGATAGTGTGCATTGCCGAATAAAAAATAACATAGTAATACAAAGTTTTAATAAGTGCCTTGATGCCATACTGTTCGTGGAACAGAAGTGGATCACTTTAAGTTTAGAACCTTCTTAGTAGAATTAAAATTCTTTGCCTGTAAAGAATTAGAACGTGAGAGTCTACAATTTCATTCTGGTTGACAAGTACCCCGCTGGCTAAAATATATTATAAAGACCCTAACGATCCTGAGATTTATTACTATTATTTTTTTTTAGTTGGTGGCCTTGTAATGAGTATTTTAAAAAACCATTGTGTCTTTTAGAATGAATAAGCCAGCTTGGAATTATATTCCAAAGGTATAAAAATATTTTTATTATGCTGAGAGATAATATTGAAGTAAGTGTTATCAACTTAAATGCACATATAAATCAGGGCGGGTTTCATACAGCAATATCTTCTTTAACTAAATAAGAGAGATAATAAAACACACGCCTATTGATTAGATAAAATATTACTGAATTAGAACCTTTTCTATACCAAACAATTATAAATAAGAATTCAGAAATAAATTACAATTATAAGAATCACTTTCATCAAGCCAAGTATAGGTTATATCTTGAGGAAATTTAACGGTAAATAATATGTAAATTATACCAAAAGTATCGTTGTTAAGATACTATAAGTTTTATGGGCACATGGCGCAGTTGGTAGCGCGCTTCCCTTGCAAGGAAGAGGTCATCGGTTCGATTCCGGTTGCGTCCATTTTTTTGATAATAAAAATTATGCAAAGTTATAACTTTTGTTTAAAGTGGAATTATACAACAATAACATTTGCCAACCCAAGACAACCTTTTTTTATGTTTAAAAGGTAAATATCCTTATATGCATTTTTACTTTTGTTCAAGAATGTATAAATTTGAAAAGCTATCTTCAAAACATAAAAATCTAGGGAACAGCAATTAGAAAAATACAACTTTCTTGATTAATCATAACAAAAACAAATGACGATAAAACAAATAACAGAATCTGTACAAAATAAAATTGTAGCAAGCTCTAGTATTGTAACTCCACTTTCAGCGGTAAAAGAATTGATTGAAAATTCTATTGACTCATCTGCAAAGAACATAAGCATAGATATTGATTCAAGAACTGGAGGCTGTGACTATATTAGTGTAAGAGATGATGGTCCAGGTGTAAATAAAGAAGATAGATCAATGATGTGTTTAAACCATTCAACCTCCAAGATTGAGAATTATAATGATTTACCCTTTTTGAGGACATTAGGGTTTAGAGGTGAAGCCTTATTTTTGATAGCATGTTTAGCCACAGAACGTGGAAGTATGGAAATATGTACCAAGTGCAATGATGAACCTATCGGTGAGCGATGGTTTATTGATAAGATGGGAAAAGTGAAGCAAAACAAATTTATGAAAGCATCATGTCAAGATGGTACTAGTGTCATAGTCCGGAAACTATTGGGTGGATTAAGATCAAGGCAGATAGAGATGGCCTCCAAGGCAAAAAAAACCGTTGATGAGTTGAGACATTTGATAAATCACTATAGTATGATAAACAGAGATATAAGGTTTACATATTCTTTGATATCTTTGAATAAGAATGGTTTGATAGAGAGGAAACAGTTACAATATTCAGCGGATGTGAAGTTATCAAGAACACGTTTACTATCACAGATTGTCCATTTGCGTAGATCTCAAACTGTCAATTTTTTCGAAATTGACAGTATTCAGGTTAATAGTTACATAAGGATACATGCCATTTTTCCTCGAATGACGTACGATTCTGAAGTGATGAATCTTAGAAAGAGCAGTAAATTTTTATCTGTAAACGATAGGGTTATGACTACCAAAATAGGGTTTGGTAAAACTATATCTAAAATGTTGGACAGAGTCTATCATAGCCTAGATTGGAATGAGCCGAAAGTATGGTATTTAGATATCACATGCGATGGAAAATTTATGGATATTAACATTGAACCAGAAAAGAACGATATCTTGATAAAGAACGCAGATGACATGACAGAGAATATTGAAAAGTCGATTCAAGCAGTTTTAGTAAAGGAATTACAAGTAGTGGATAAAATAGAAGAGGTAAGCAAGTCTATCATGAAAGAGGAGAAAAAGCCACAGAGGCAGTCGCCGTCTATAATAGAAGACAGTAAGGAAACAGAAAAAAATGAGGAAGACATGGGCGATAGTATTACAATAGTTAATGATGTAATAGGCGATTCAGAATCCATTACTGAGCCTATTGAAGTTTATGAAAATGGCCCTGGCAGAAGTTTAACTAAAGATTCTTTGGTTTCAAATGAAATCGGATGGCAGAAAAACTATCTACATGATACAGATCCAGACTCTCAAGGTACTACTAAATATATGTCAGATAATATTGAATCTTCATTAACCTACAACTTTAAAGATACGGATTCTGCATTGAATGATGATTTGGAACTTTCCAAAGATAATTCTGTTTCGAACCCTTTTGCGATCACTAAGCTAAAGCAAGTTTTAGAAAAGGGAAGAAGAAAAGATAAACTAGCATCAAAGGTTACTACGTTTCCATTGCTCCAGAACTACAACAACCCAGATACCGTTGATTTCAGTACTTTAATGAACAAAAAACGAAAATTAACTGATTCAGAGGAAACAGAATTAAAGAAGTTACAGAGAGAATCTTGCATTCCAATTAAAAAACAGCGTCAAAAAAACCAATTGAACTTTACAAGTCAATATCCAATAAAGAATAGATTGACCAGACATATTTCCATGTTTTCTGAATACACTAATAGTTTACAAATTAATAGCCGATACAGTCTTGATATAAAATCATCTTTATCTGCTCACAAACTTGAACAGAAATGGATAAATCAAAGCAATGTCGTTCCTATCTCGCAATCTATTCAGGAAACTCTAAGTGAATTGTTAAAAAATGAAGGTTCCGCACAAGCACAATTACAACACAAATACACCGTGTCCGCTGTTGGATGGCATATCTTTCAATGATTAATTAACTCAATATTGTTAAGACTTGAAAGTGGACAACGATATCAATAATGGCGTTTCCATGACAACATTGGTTGAGGGGGCAACCAATTTAATCTTCTGCGTGTGTTTCTTCGCATGTGCAATCTCCCTTTCTCGAGCTTCTAGTACTTAGATTTTTAGCTTCTGGTCTTACATAATAAGTACAAAAAGAAATTCAAGACCTATACCGCTGATTCTTGAAACTCTGTATTCTTCAAATATCTTCTAACTTTCCAACCTGTAGTCATGGAAACCCTAGTACTACTAGCATTACTATATAATATTTATTGGTCATTTTTCTCTTATCATTCACGAACCCTAATAAGGAATTAGAGCCCTACACCCATTTCTTATCGTACATTGAAATTTTTTTTTCGCATTACAAGTTTGCACCCCGAAACTTAAGTAACATTTGATCTTGATAATGTATAATAACAAACGGAAGAATGAAACAAAGAAGGAAAATTGAAGTTAAAATTTTTTCAGAAGTATATTTATTCTAGTTTCTACTTGTGGGAACAGTCATAAATGGTTTAAGTAATTAACTTATATTTCCTGAAATACAAAGCCTTTTTTTACTCATAATAAGGTGGAAATTTTATTATATAAGCAAGCTATTCCTTTAGTTTAATTTAAGGTTTTTACATTAAAAATAAGATTTGACTATAGAGTATCATAAGACACATACACTGGAGGAGATCTTAATATTTTTAAAGATATTTTTAATATAGCCATTTTTTCAAAAACTACATCAAAGAAGAAGGATAATCATAAATTTATTATTCTATTTATTCTTTTTTTCTACAATAGTACTTATAACAGCAACAGATACAACAGTAAAGATGAAACTATCTACTATAGAGATTCTTAAGAAATTTGCTAAATTTCTGGGACCTGGTATTATGGTTAGTGTAGCTTATATGGATCCCGGTAACTATTCTACGAGTGTTTCTGGAGGTGCCCAATATAAATACCAACTATTATTTTCCATATTTATTTCAAATATTTTTGCAGTGGTCTTACAATGTCTATGTGTTAAATTAGGCACAGTTACTGGTTATGATTTAGCTGAAAATTGCCGTCGTCATTTACCAAGAAAATTGAATTTAACTTTATATTTCTTTGCTGAGCTAGCGATTATCGCTACTGATTTAGCTGAGGTTGTGGGTACTGCAATTGCATTAAAGATTCTGTTTGGGATTCCATTAACATGGGGTGTTATTTTAACCGTTCTAGACGTATTAATCATTCTGATGTTCTATAAACCAGAAGGCAGCAACATGAAAGAAGTTAGAATGTTTGAATTTTTTGTGGGTTCTTTGGTTACCGCAACTTGTTGCTGCTTCTTAGTGGAGTTGTTTAAGATTTCCGTACCAGATAAGAAATTATTATTCCAAGGGTTTTTGCCAACATCTGTTATCTTTAAGGAACAACAGGCATTATATATTTCATTGGGTATCTTAGGTGCAACCGTTATGCCACACTCCCTTTACTTGGGTTCTTCGATTGTGAAGCCGAGATTACAAGATTTCGATAGAAAAAAATATGGAAGAGTTGAAGAACGTCCAAGTTTGAGTGCCATTAAGTATTCGTTGAATTTTTCATATGCCGAATTAATTATTTCTTTATTCTTAATAGCCACTTTTGTTAATTCTGCTATTTTGATTGTAGCAGGTGCTACTTTATACGGACAGCCAGAAGCTGCAGATGCAGATTTATTATCAATTTATGAACTGTTAGTTCACTACATTTCTCCAGCAGCTGGTATCATATTTGCTTTGGCTATGTTATTTTCAGGTCAATCGGCCGGTATTATTTGTACTGTTTCGGGTCAGATCGTTTCTGAAGGTTTCATTGAATGGACTTTACCACCATGGGCCACTAGATTATGCACAAGATTAATTGCGATTATCCCTTGTTTATTTGTTACTTTAACAATGGGTGAGCGTGGTATTTCTGATATTTTAAATTTATCTCAGGTCGTTTTATCGTTAATTTTACCAATCGTATCAGCCCCATTGATTTATTTTACCGCCTGTAAGAAACTAATGACAGTAACTGATGAATTTGATGAATTAGACGAAGAAGAAACCCAGATTGATGAACATACTCCATTACATACAGACCATAAGAGGTCTGTCAATTATACAAATAGCACGCTGTTGACTTTTGTGGCCGTAGCTATTTGGGCTACCATTGGTGGCTTGAATTGTTACTTGGTAGCTTCTTTCCTGTTAGGCGCTGACGTCCACTTCTAACACGCTCAGTATAATACTATCAACACGTTTTCTTATATAAATAGAACAGTAACCATCTTTGCATTATATAACATATATAGTTTTTTCACAATATCTAAATTGCATCAACATTAATTCCTAAAGCGGATTCTATTATTACAATCTTCGAAAGGCTCCTTCAACTGCCTTACATATGGGCATTATATGATAATTATCTATCTATTTTTTATATTTTCTCTTCCTACCTGGGTGTGCCCTGACTACAGGTATACTACCATTGTAGTTGGCCTGCAAAACTGGAAATTCTCTAATCGGTTTGAAAGGTAAGGATGATACTTGCTTACTAGTAATAACTTCCTTTAATACCCTCTTCACTTTTCTGTATAATCGAGTTTCTTCACTCGATGGTTTTTGAATCTTGTTTCTGACTCTTTCTCTTCTCAATTCCTGAATGTTCAAAAGAGATTTTGTAACCAATTCACTCTGTGTACCATTCTTAAAAGCTTCTATTTCATCCTCATCAATATAACTTGATGGGGTCCAGTTAAATATATTCTCAAAATTTACATCAATTTCTTCTGCTGTAACTGTACTTTGGCTGTCATATATTTTATTTTCTTTATCTCCATTACTAATATTACCATTATTAGTGTCCTCTTGTTTTTCATTTTCTTGTAAATTTGATTCTTCAGTTTCAATGATCTTTTCTTGCCCATGTTCTCCATCATTTTTGAATAATTCTGTGTATCCAATTTTTTTTAACCATATTATACCACGAGATGTTGAGTCAATAACCGTACCATTTTCATTAAATGCAGGTGCCCAGCTGCTATAATCACCATACTGTAACCAAACAGTCGTTGGTAAAGCATACCAGTTAGGGTGGAGGAATCTGGTTAAAATTTCAGTTGGTGGTAGCGTTGGATCAGGTATATTACTTGTATTAGCGGCGACAAACCCCAACCTTGGAGCCTCTTCAAACATATTTGTCTGAGGTAGCAATTTATTTATCTCGAAGTTACTATTTGGTAGCTCTTGAGGCCTGTGGTCTAGCTCTGATTTGGCAATGATAGATGAGAAAAGATCAGAGTCCTTTGTCTTAATATGATATGTTTCTGCAACTGGTACTGTGTAATTCGTTGATATTTTGATGAAATCCTTACTAATCACCTTATCTAATTCGCTTCTTTCTTTATCAATAACTTCGTTAGTTTTATCCTGTAATAGATCCTGGCCCAAAGCATAACATTCCCTTAATAATAGTTCCGTTGCAAATTTGTAAAACTTATCAACCATCAAATAGTTCCTTGTCCCTGGCTGGTAGTAATGAACAAGCATTGTACAAACTAAATTAATATCATGGAATAACTTGTAGCAACCATTCTTTTCAAGTATGTATTCGTTTCTTTCAAATTTTTCCGCAATTGTTGTTAGTTCCATTACCTCTTCATCCTCAATCTCACCTTCACTATTGCTTTTCTTTTCTATAAATTTATAATATGAATCATATATCTTTTTAGGATTGGATTCGTAAAACTTTGATGGAAATTTTTCATCTAGTACTTTACATTTGGATGACGCCGCCTTATAAATTGTAAACAAATTAGCCAATATATCTGTCATAATTCACTACCGTATAATTTTTTCAAGTGTATAAATAATACTAGTATAGCCTACTTCTTTACTTTTTATATTAATGAAGTTTCGCAATAAACATTCATATTAGTTACTTTTTAAAAGTTGATCTGAATACGCTATTTTTTCCTGAAAACCAGAATAAGACCTGTTTCCGGGTAGCGAATTTGGAGTATGTTAACTACAATTGTAACTATATTCTACAGTGTGATATTTCAATATAATACGCGCTCTATATATGCTACTTATTTCTTTTGGGATTCCATATTCTTATAATTCTTATTAGTAATAAACTTATCAACAATCCACTTACCATCCTCTTTTTTTTGATGGACAGGAATTGGATTTAATTCCCAACCGAATTTTATGTCACTGTCAGTTGTACTACCAAATCTTGGAACAACGTAACAGTATCTTTCTGTAGTCGATAAGTTTATAGTTTTCAAACCTTGACCTGTCAGTGGTTTACTGTAACTTAGTAGTTCACCTTTTCTTGCAATATTTGCGAGAGGAGTACTTTTAATGTCACACAAACTGTTCATTCTTGTTTTACCGTTGGCACCTAGATGTAAAGAGTGATAAACCAGATATTTTGGTGGTAATTCACCAATGTTGTTTAAGATCGATGTAGGATGAATATAAACAAATGTTTCTTCGACAACTGGTTTCTTCTGGCTCAAAACAGGAATGTATGGAATATTGATTAGAGAAGTTCTGTTTGTAATCTTGGCCTCTTCAGGAAACAAGAAATCTGCCCTAATAGCAATATTATCAACAAAACCGGAGCATACCATTTGTTTCAATAACTTAATTTGAATTTCTGTTGGAATTTCGGACTTCAAATCTTCATCTTTAATGTTCACAGCAATGTTCTCTTTAGAAGTATTAGATTTAATAATGTACATCAGTTGTTTTCTCAATTTAACTATTTCTTCCATTAATTTTCCTCTTAAGAAGTTATCATTTATAAATTTGGTCCTCTTATCCTTAGGCACATAGTCCATTGCGCTAATAACACTCAACAAGCGAAATACATCTGAGAATTTATCAAGTTTGCCAAACTTTGCCCTGCTTTTGTGAAACTTCGTTCTGATAACCCGCTGTTGTTCTGGATCTATGTCATTTATTTCTTCCTCCTTTTCTTCTTCATCTACATTAGTATTATTGACAGACTTCTTCTCATTAATGCCTAATTCATATTCAGTTAAAAATGGATCACCAACAGATAATGCACTAACAATCGATACAATATATGCCATACAATTCTGATCATTTGAAACTAACAACATTTTTGAAAATCTAGGAGATAATGGGAAAATGCTCATTTTCTTACCATCTTCTGTAATCATTTCCTTCCTATCCAATGCACCTAGATATTTCAATAATTCGACAGCGGAAGATAGCATTTTCCTATCTGGAGGTGTGGGGAAGGGAAAGTTAATGATATTGTGAATAGCCATACTTTTCATTTGTAGGACAATACTTTCAACTGGCATTCTTAATATCTCAGGGCTTGAAAACTGTTCAAAATCACGTTCATACACAGCTGAAGAATATAATCTATAACAATGACCCGGGCCAGTACGACCTGCTCTACCACTTCTCTGGTTAGCACTAGCTTTACTTACCCACCCAATCTCAAAACTCTGAACACCATTCTGCTCGTTATATTTACGTTCTTTTGATCTCCCACAGTCAACCACATATCTAACTCCAGGAATGGTCAGGGATGTTTCTGCCACATTTGTAGCAACAACACATAGCCTTGAGCCTTCTGGTGGGTTTTCGAAGACTTTCATTTGCTCTTTGGTAGGCAATAAGGAATACAATGGTAGTACATATAACGGATCATTTGAAGTTTGTCCATCTTCCAAAGTCTCCTCAAAGCCTTCTTCTTCCTCCTCTTCATCTGGCTCTTCATCGTCATCGACTATTTCAAAACGAACCTTATTTCTAAATTGTTTTTCGTCTTCGAATTCAACACTTAGATCAATTTCTTCTGCTTCTAGATCAGTATTATTTGGATTAACTCTGACAGTGGAAGCATTGGACTGCATATCTTTTCTCTTTTTTGGGAAGGGGAACTCCTTACGAAGCTTCTTAACCATGTGTGTAATTTCCTGCTGACCAGTCATGAATATTAGTATTGAACCCTTTGGTAACCTTTGATGGATTTTACACGTTTTTTTGAAAGCTTCAGTTGCATAATCATATGGTGTTCTACGATTGAAGTGAATAGAAACAGGATATTGTCTAGCTGCTACATTCAAAATTGGTGGTGGAACAGGGAATAACGTTCCATTTTCACTAAAATCAGAAACTCTTAGCGTAGCAGACATAATAATAAGTTTTAGACGCTTATTATTAACTGGATCTACTTCAAATTCTTTGGCACGTAACCTAACACAACGACTTAACATCCCAATCAAAATATCAGTATTAATATTTCTTTCATGGGCTTCATCAATAATGATGGATGAATATTTAGTCAATTTAAAGTCCTGCATCATTTCTCTTAGTAAAACACCATCTGTCATAAACTTAACCTTAGTATCTTCTTTGGTAGTTGAATCAAAACGGATTTGATATGCAACACTTTTGGAGTGATTACCTAGTTCATTAGCAACACGATTAGCCATCGATACAGCTGCAACCCTTCTTGGTTGTGTTATACCAATCATACCAGGATAATCATCAGATTCGGAGTTACCAAACCCAGCTTCATACAAAAACTGAGGAACCTGAGTGGTTTTACCAGAACCAGTTTCACCACAAATAATAACGACATCATTATGATGAATAGCTTCCATAATTTTATGTTCTTCGCCAAATACAGGCAATTGTGATCTAACCATCTGAATTTCATCCGGTCTCTCGACAGGTACATAAAATGCTTTTCTGTTTGAATTCTCATCAATCGGGATATATGTTTCTTTTAACCCATCGTCAAGATCTTCCTGTCTAACAATACGTTTGTATTCAACACTAAGCTTTGGGGTTGAAAGATCTTGGTCTCTACCTTCCATTTTCTTGATAGCGTCGTTCGCCCAGTTTTTAAATTCTTCTGCAACCTCATTCTTTGGAGGTTCTTCAAAGTCTTCTTCAAAATCTTCTCCGGAATCAAATTCAGCTGCATTGTCTGATGTCAAGGATCCTGTTTCATCATTCTCTTCAGAAATCTCATCAGATTCACTGGTTGACTCAAAATCCATTTCGTCTTCTTTATTATGTATACGTTTCTCTTGTAATTCCACACGTTGTCTCCAGTTATACTTTCTTTTTGACGACACTTTATCTTTCTTAACAACTGTTACATTGGAAAATCCAAAACCAAAACCAGATCCACCAAATTTAGCAGGTCTATTATCAATAAATGTTGATGTTGATTTATTTTCGATAGTATCCCCAAATTTTGATTCAAAATCATCTTCATCGTCGTCTTCACCACTACTTGATCTCTCATTTTTATCTTCATCCCAATCCTTAGTAGTGTGCTCTTCATATAAGATAGCTTTTGTTCTTTCATCCGCCCTACCTTGCTTTTCTAAGCTTAAAGCTTCTGCGAATGCCTCTTTTTTAGTCTGCTTACCATGTCCCAGGTTTTTGGAACTAGTCAGGACAGAAGTATCAATTTTGTAATCTTGAAGCTTTTCAATAATAGCTTTCTTTTCCTCTCTCTTTAATTGATGTTCGATAAATTTATCTAATCTTTTCTTCTTCTGTCTAGAAACCTTTGATTCTTTCACAGTAAATAACTCCTCCAATTTACGTTTCTTTAGGGCCTTCTCCTCATCAGTAAGAGGTTTTATAATTTCAGAGTTGGCATCCTCAGTAGTGGCCTTATTTGAATCGTTCTCATTTTCTGATTCTGGATCTTCTCTATGAAACTGCTTATTTCTTACTCTTTTAAGCTCTTTAAGTCTAGCCATGTGGCCTGCTCTAGCCTTCTCATTGAATCTTTTTCTATATGTACCCATATTATTATAAATCTGATTCTAAATGAGTTGATTAGACTTTTTGTATTGATATCTTATGGGTTTACTTATAGCTTATAAATATGATAATATATTAGTTTACTTTATCGATGAGCTTTAACTTTCAAAAATTTGCATCGCCCGTACACCGCGGTCAATAATGCCAATAATGATGTCAAGATGAAATTTTATAAATATTTTGAATTATCTTTCTATATGTGTATGTAATGTTATTTTATTATTATTCGAATAACATTTTTACTTCTTCAATTCTTCTGGCACGTCTTTCATCTTCACTTGCATCCATGGCTTCACCAATCATACGCTTTCTTTCCTGGATACGTAGCATTTTCTCCTCAATGCTGTTCGCAATAATAAATCTATATATTTTCACGTTATGTGTTTGGCCAATTCTGTGAAGTCTGTCAATTGCCTGATCTTCCATATTTGGTGACCACCATGGATCCATCATGAATGCGTAGGATGCACATGTTAAATTTAGGCCAACACCGCCTGCTTTAAGGGATAGTAACAAAATTTTCTGTTTACTTAGATCTTTGACTTGGAATTCTTTTAGCACACAAGTACGTTCTTTGAGTGAAAGACGACCGTCAAATTTATAAATTAGTATATCACTTGATGATAAGGCAGAAGGGAGCTCATTTTCTAGGATATCCAAATAGGATGAAAACTGAGAGAACACTATTACTTGTTCACCGGGTGATGTATCTTGCAATAATTGTAAATGCTTAACAAGTGCTTCCAATTTGGCTGATCTTGGGTTATAGTTATAAGGAACCAATTCTAGTTTATCATCCACATCTGGAGTTAAGGTTAGTAGTCGATTGACTTCCAGCTTTTCTCTGCATATTGGACACTTTATATCCAAATGTTTCTCTTTCTGATAAGATACGTATCCCTGTAAACAGCCCATACAAAATGGGTGACTACACTCCGTAATAAGCGCTGCATGAATATCAATTGGTTCCGCTGTGCAGATTGAACATTCCATCTCCCTGAAAGATTTCTCATCACTAAATTTCTTTGATACTGTCTTGATTATCCTGTCAATTTCTATTTGGCTTATAGACGGAGAGTTCGAAATAGTATTATTTAAAATATCATTAATACCAACGTTATCCTTTATTAAGGTATTACGGTTTGATAAATCCTCATCATTTTCATCCTGTGAGCCAATGAGTCTTATATCACAGCATACTTGTCTAAGTCTTAAAATATGTACAAGAATAGTCGAATACTTCTTTAAAAGGTCCCCACGAGCTAATCCTACTTTCACAGTGTTTTCTGCGATACCTAACAAATGCTTGTAAATGCACTCTTGTGATTTATTCAGATATAATTTCTCAATAATAATTTCTTTCTCTGGAAGTTCAGCAAGTGGCTTACCATCTATATCTTTCATCTGCTTCGTTCTTCTCAATAAAACTGGGTCTAGTATTGCATTTACAACATCAAAGGCTTGTTTAAAGTTTCTATTTTCAAAAGGATCAGAAATAAAAGATTTCCAGTATCCAATTTGAGACCATGGTTGTAAATCCATGAATTTCACCAAACTGTAGAGATCATCCAAACGGTTTATAATTGGTGTACCAGTTAAAATCCATCTACATTTACTGGTCAACTCCATAACAGCTCTAGACGTGGCTGTCGCTCTATTACGAATTGTATGCCCTTCATCGATAATAACTCTATAAAAGTCAACAGAAAATAATCCACTTAAATTTTCAAAGTTGACTTGCGCTTTGTTTTCTTTCAATATTTTCGACCACTCATTTTGAACTATACCATATGTAGTAAGAACAACTGTTGGAGGATTTTTCGTTTTAGTTAGTAGCTTCTTCAAACTGCTGACATTACCACCGTAATATATTTCTGCATGCAGTTGCGAAGAGTTATTTACTGCTTCAAATTCCGAATACCACTGATGTAATAAGGACATTGGAACAACAATAAGCGTTGTTTTTGATGCATATGGCCTTGTGCTTGTTTGATTGATTATGCTAATGTCTTGCTCATCTTTTACTTCTTCGAACAAAGTATTATTTCTTTCAGAATTATCATGCGGAGCTGTAAAAATTAAAGATAGAGCTGATATCGTCTTACCTAAACCCATTTCATCAGCCAATATACCACCCTTCATCATAGTCTTAATGACGGGCTTTTCCTCTGAAAATTCACCTGTATGCAAATTAGCATAAAAAAATATATCTTTTGAGAAACTTTCCCCCCTGCTATCCTGTTTCAATGAGTCCCAAGACATGTCTCTTGGCCACTTAAATTGCTTCCATAAAGGATTCATCATATCACCATCAATCATGTCAATTTTATCGTTATCTGGCAAGCCAACTTTCTCAAATTCGTGCTCCCTTCTTAACATCCAACTCAAACCCTGCTTTTGGTATCGTCTTAATGTAAACTTAAAATCTGCCTTTGGAGGATCTGTCTCAGGAAGATTCTTTAGTGATTCAGCAGATTGAGCTGCGTTGTAGAATGTTTTCAACTGATTGAGATTCATTGTATCCTCCTGGTGTTGCGTACCTTCCAAAGGTGTATGCTCCTGTGACATAATTAAGTCAAATGTTTCATCATCCGCAATATCAATGACTTCACAGTTACCTGCTAACCACTTCTGATGTTTTTCTATTTCCAGCTTTTCATCAAGTACCTGGTGAATATTGAGTTTATCAAATAAATTAATAAATGCCATTCTTCTTGATCTATTTTTTAAGTCATCTTCTGTTTCTGATATTTTTGAATCATCCCAACTTTGCCTAAATGAAGTTGAGGTTAATGCTGGAGAAGAGGAAAGACTATTTCGCTTTTCCATAATAAGGGAAGTTAAAAAACAATCCAACTGTAAAACAAAGCTATCTCCTACTCGCAACCTCTGGCTATCGCAGTAGACTAGAGTAGCAGTAAATGCAATTTCATCAGTATCAATAAGAGGATATACAATCTTAGCAATGTCTTCAGGTACTCTCCCAATTTCTCGATTTGATTGAACATCCATAATTCTTACATAACTGGACATCGATTTCTTTTGCTTACCTCGAGAGTCATATATTTTTGATGGGGAACCATTACTAGTAGATAGAGTAAGTTGAAGTTTCGTGCCGTATTTTAAAGGTGATGCAGTTGGTCTTGTAGCCATACCATTTACTTGCAATGACCCTATAAAACGTTTCCAAGTAAACGTCCTCTTAAAACGTTTATGAGTTTTAATATTCACATGCTCCTTCTTTTGTCTCTTCTGTGAGAGCAGTGAATTTTTATTGACTGAAATATGCGAAGGTGACGATGGAGGATTATCTGATGGGGGCTCGATTATGCTAATATCGGAATCTGATTCATAGTTTTCACTTTCCTTTCTCTCTTCAGTCTTTTTATTCAAATGCTCAAAATAATACATGATTGCTGACGACAATTTACTTTCTGTATCAGGAAATCGATCATACAAATCATCCAAAACTGTTGATGTAATATTAGGGATAATGTCTTTGATTTCTCTTATAAAATTGGATTTAGAGAGGTCCATGATGGTATGTGAAGGTTGAGCTCTTTCTTGTTCATTTGTTATTTCGCTGTGCTTGATATCCTCTCCAATCTCTTCTGATATAGCTGCATTTTCACTAAACAAGAACGATTCCTTGTTGCTTAAAGATGTGTTAAAAGATGGGTGTCCATCTTCTGATATTTCAAGTTCATCTCTGAAAAATCGCTTCTTCTCATTTTGTATATCCTGAGACATATTATTTTGTAGTTAATAATGTTTTTAGTATAGAGTCTGCCTGATTTATTATTGGATACTCTGGTAAAATGATATACATTACCTAATCTTGATAATTTCACGCGTTATGCGATGAGCTAATGGTTACTGAAAATTGATCTTTCAGAACGCAAGACCTCACGTATATCGGAAGGAAAATAAGGAACTTTCAAAGAACAATCGCTCAACATGTTAGACAGCATGTGTAAAATAAATACAAACTTTAGTTAATTAAATACATTAAGATAGCGAGTTAATTGTATCAATATTTTGAATCCAAGTACTGATAATTTTATTGGTTTCAATATGTGTGATACTTTGAATGTGGTGGTTTAATTTCTCACTCAAGTGAAAATAAAAGCTCCAGTATTTTCTCAATAAACTTTTTAGGAGAGCCATAAGACCGTAATATTTCCAAATAGTATTTGATACCACATCATTCTCATCTTTATCCATTGAAGTGGGCATATTTAGTTTAGTGGTATTCCCAAGCTCTAAATTAGTTATACAAGCTTTAAGTGTTCTAATGACTAAATTAAATACCATTTCAAATAAAGCATAATTATTTTGCTTAGTTTGTAATTCATAATCTAGACATCGGAAAAGAGCTTCGAATGCATTAGCATCCGTTAGAACATGACAGATTTTAGTCTCATCATCTGATATGATTTCT
>PPOM03000280.1:1719-25065 GCA_003708925.3 Kazachstania martiniae
CATGAATCAAAGCTAAATAATCCCCACATTTTACATTGATGTCTTCAGTGGGACCTATGGGTCCAGGTAGGATGGTCCCAGTAGAGGTAACACTACTAATGAGGGGCATAATTGAGAGAAGAATAATATTTAAGTTATTAATCTTCATTTTTAAATAACAACTGAGTGATATGAAGCTAGCACTGAAATCAGTATATTATATGTTAAAAATAGAGACACTCGAGAAGAAAACGGTTTCAGCTACTGACTTAAACATTTAGAATTACTTTCTTGCTATTATATACCAATAGATTTACTTGAGAAATATTCAATCTTGGTAATTAATACTCCCTAAGTGCACATCTTGTTCGGACTCTGTTTAAAATGAGAAAACTTAAATCTATGCGACGGAAAGCGTGGGTTGATGGCGCTATTTGTTTATGATTGAACCCCCTGCATGTTATGCATGAACCAATATCATCTGAGTACCAATTATGTTGCGCTTTTAAAGGTTCAGTATTAGTGTTTTTAAGTGTTGATAATTATTAAGTTAGTTGTTAGTATTAAATAAGAGTATAAGCAGTATTTTTTTGAACTATGTAAGAGAGTCAAATATACCGAGTAACTAATAAAATATAACAATAAGATAATAAGCTGAGGTATTAGTCACAAAGGTAATTTAACAACTCATCCCCGTTATATATTAATGCCAGCAGAGATCTATTAATATATCTTTTTGCCCTAATAAAACTTACTATAAGACTAGACCATTGTGCATCATTTTTGGTAAGTAACATAATATTCACTATGGTACTTGTGGCACGTTGTACTTCTTATAAGTTTGTTACTAAGTAGTCTATTCCAACATAATTGGTACTGACAACCAAATTATTTATCATCAATGTTATATGTTTATTATTACTTAGTGATAATTCCTTGTGACATTAATTGTTCAGTATATAAAGCCCGAAAATAAAGCGCTTGAAATAACAATATTGTGCCAAAAACATTAACCCATGCGACATCATCCACCATGAGTATCAAAGTGGATAAATTGCTTGATCCATACATTTTTGCTACATAAAGGAATATTTATTACATATGTCCTTTCATAACGTTCATATGTGATAGCTCAAATATATCTTCAAATTCAGTAAGTACCAATACTATTTATCGGTTACCATTTACCACGATAATATAATGATCACCCACACACCACATATTTGATATTACAAAAACAGTCCCAAAAATGTTTTTCAGAGCAGATGATTAAGCGATGAATAAGCAAAAGGAACCGGTTGCCATTACCAACAATGGAATTACTAATAGATTTTTGGGAAAATCTCTTGATAGTATCATTGCGATAATAAGCTAAAAGTCAATTGATTCGATTAAACTATATAAAAAACCAAAGTTACCTAAGTTAACTTTCATAAATAGACGTTATGCAATAGAAGATTATATTATATAATAAGATTTAAGAATTAAATAATAAAATTATCCTTTTAATCAGATTTTGGAGCTTCCTTGAATGAGATAGCAGCTTCTTCACCCATAGCAGAAATAATAGTAACATTTAAGTCCTTACCTTCATCGAAAGCATCTTGCATTTGAGAACCTAAATCACCTTCTGGTGCCTTAACATCATCCTTAGTGTCACCATCTGGGGTCATTAAAGATAAGAAACCATCATCGATATCTAATAATAAGAATTCGTTTCTCTTGACAACTGGAACTTCCATGTTGTGAGTAGATGGAGATAAATCTTCTAACTTCTTACCAGTGAAGATATCAATGGCGACTAAATGGACCTTGGCGTGACCGTGCTTACCGGTCTTGGAAGTGGACATGTCGACAATCTTACATGGTCTACCTTTAATAACAACGAAACCAGACTTTCTTAAAGCGGAACATTGCATTGGGTAGGTAGCGGAGGAACCAGCATCAGCGGTTTCAAAAGTATGTTCTTCTTCAGCCATTGTGAATATTTATATATGTATGTGTTAATTTACTTTTTTAAGAAATAAATAAAAAAACATTAAGAAAAATTACAATTAAGAAGACAAAAGAAAACTTGAAAACTATTTAAAACTTAACTTAAAATTAATAAAAAAACATCTCTTATAAAAGAAAGATTTTTTATAATTCAATACCTTGATAAATGCCATCATTACTCTACGCTTATATAATCATTGAAAAATTTACTGTAACCATTGGACCAACAACTACTGTCATTTTTTTTTTTTTCATTCTCGAAGGAACTTATGCTTGTTTTGTGTGCCTTCCTTCCTTAACCTTCGAGAAAAAAAAAAATTTTTAAAAAAAAAACAAAAAAAAACGTAAACTTCACGTAAGAACCCGTAAACCACACGACTACGTGACGTATTCTGCGAATCTTAAGATGTGTTGCCCATCTCGCATCTCCAAAACTGGTAACCGTTTGTGAACCGCTTCGCTTTTTGAACTACATTTCCGAATCCGGTGTTATACCATTGAGAGTTATACATGACTTGGTAGCGCCTTTTTGTTTTGTTTCATGTAGGATATACTGCAGTATTAATATTCGAGAGTGTATTATACATATGAATATAGCCTATTTAAAATAAAGGATTCATTTGAATATATATCATGAAGTTATATATATAGTATATATCTGATACCGAGGTATTAGGAATTTAATGTCTCCAAAATTATAGTATGTGTAAATTAACCCTAATCTTTTATCTTCAATATAGTGTCTATTTGGGCGGCTAAGTGTAAACATGAGTGTGTTCTGTTAAATTGGGGAGACAAAAGGAAAGATAAAAAACTGTACAAAAAAAGAAGCCTTGTGATTGTAGAAGAATCAGTTAGTAGTCGTATTGATATGGGGGATAATTTAGATGTTATGTTAGTATGTTGTACATTGTCTACTTTGTATATTTTCTCATTATTATTGGGAAAAAAAAAGCAAAAAGAGTGCTTTCTTACGTAACATAAAACATTATCTAATAGTAGTAAAATGGTATGAGGTCCCTTTTAAAAAAAGAGAGTATGTGTTAGCGATCTTGATATTTTGTCATACATTATCTAATGATGCTACATACAAGCTTCTACAGGTATTCGTACTGTATCTCATCTTATCTCTAGACTTCAATTGAGGGAACCAAACTCTTCAAGGGATATAGAAAAGATCTACGACATCTACATTATTTTTGCTTTATGCTTTTATAAATAACGGGTGTCTTTCCAATGATACATGTTATTAACCTTCACGTCCATTTGACACTTAATAACGAGTTACCACTCGATTTCAATTAAATTAAAAGAAAATAAAGTAAGTAACAAGATATCATTATGATTAAAGAGGCAGGCTGTTTTTTTCATCTGTAAGTGAGTATTCTGGCTGTTACGTAAGGTACTTGATGTTGTAGTAGATACTGGAATACGATTAAAGGTAGCACTATACGTATATTATGATATTTACTAGAACACGTGAAAAGTGAAGTTTTGACTTTTGAAAAATAATTTTTTTCAAATGGAATCAATATGCTAGTAATCGTAAATAGTCAATAAAGAGAGAAAAGTAGCATAAACAATTAAGCAGAAATTGCAGGTTTAATAGAATAAGCTATAAAAAAGATATACACAACGATAATGAAGGGGGTTAAGAAATCTCTCGGAGTAAAATCATCTGCTGTAAGTGTCCTTGGTAGTATATTGACAATAGTACTACTGCTGAGATTTTTATTTCACTCCACCGTATTTGACGTATTAGACTTACCAAGAAATTTATTTATTGGTTCATTTACACCAAGTTTTAAAAATGTCCCAGGTGTAGAATACTATGATTTGAAAAACTATGAAGGTAATAAAGACGGTTGGCAAAGAAATGATAGGATTCTATTTTTATTGCCTTTAAGAGATGCTGCTCAACATATTCCAATGTTTTTCAATCATTTGAACTCAATGACCTATCCGCACAATTTAATTGATATGGCGTTTTTAGTATCCGACTCTTCTGATGATACTATGGGTGTTCTATTATCTAATTTACAGACCGTACAATCACAACAGGATAAATCAAAACGATTTGGTAATATTGAAATTTATGAAAAGGACTTTGGTCAGGTCATCGGTCAATCATTTTCTGACAGACATGGTTTTGCTGCACAAGGTCCAAGAAGAAAATTAATGGCAAGAGCAAGAAACTGGCTAGGTACTGTAGCAATTAAACCTTACCATTCATGGGTTTATTGGAGAGATGTTGATGTTGAAACTATCCCAAACACAATCATGGAAGATTTAATGCATCACGACAAAGATATTATTGTTCCAAATGTTTGGAGACCATTACCAGACTGGTTAGGAAACATTCAACCATATGATTTGAATTCATGGAAAGAATCTGAAGGTGGTTTACAGTTGGCTAATTCCTTAGGAGAAGATGATGTTATCGTGGAAGGTTATCCAGAATATGCGACATGGAGATCACATTTAGCTTATATGAGAGATCCAAATGGTGACCCAGAAGAAGAAATGGAGTTGGATGGTATTGGTGGTGTCTCAATCTTATCCAAAGCAAATGTCTTCCGTAGTGGCTCTCATTATCCTGCATTCTCCTTTGAAAAGCATGCTGAAACAGAAGCCTTTGGTAAGCTGTCTCGTAGAATGGGGTTTGAGGTTATTGGCTTGCCTCATTACGTTATCTGGCATGTCTACGAACCATCCACAGAAGATCTAAAACATATGGCATGGATGGCAGAAGAAGAGAAGCGTAAAATAGAAGAAAACAGAATCCAAAAATTATTTGATAAAATTTGGGATTTAGGATTTGAAGATGTAAGGGACGATTGGTCCGTTGAAAAGGCTTCTATTTTACAAAACATCGACTTTTCAGCAATAAACTCTAACAGAATTGAAGTGGATTGGTCCGATTCACCAGAAGACCTTGAAGGATCCGATTCTTCAGGTAAGGAAATCCAGGCTGATTTCGATCCAAATAAGAATTAATGAACATATTAAAATTAATAATTTAATACCACCATGAACTTATTGAAGATTACAGTAAGTAATATATGCATTGATTGCACTCTCATAACACTAATTAAAAAAACAATCAAACCAAACAAATAGATAAACTTTTAATCGTTTACATACATTTATATATATTAATAACTATGTTATAGTAGGAAGGGAAGCCCTATAGATTCTGTATGTAATACTGTGACCTCTTTTTTTTTTTTACCTTTCTGTACATCACGGGAGACGTTCATCAGTTTTTTTAGTAGAATTAAGATATAAAAACTGCGATGACCTTCTTATCTATGTCATTTAAGTAAGGAAATTGGAACAGCTACCAACAACATTATCAACCACTAGAATTTATCTGACATAATGAGACCTAGTGAAATTGCTCTGATATTGAAAAACTCCAAATATGGCAAATTTGAGCTAAAAGTTCTTTCCACAGATACAATACTAGAAGTTAAATCAAAGTTACTCGCTGAAGCACCAGTTTTTGAACCGGTTGTAACATCACCCTCTCAGTTAAAGTTCATATTTTCAGGAAAGATATTAGAGGATAGACATAGCGTATCACGTTACAAACTTGCTAATAACAATCAAATTGTCGTGGGCATATCAAAGAAGAAGGTAGGAAATAAAATTGATAACCAAGAAATCAAAATTAAAAAAATCATGGAAATGGGATTTACCAGGGAAGAGGTAACTAAGGCTTTAAAAACGAATTCCGGTAGTCTAGATAATGCAATTGATGCACTTACAGGTGAACATGAAGATTTATTTGCCGCCGTGCCAATTAATGAGAGTGCTAATGAAGAAGAAGAAATTAGAAAACTACCAAGCTCGATCGAATTAGCTGTAGAAGATTTAATATCTTTACGTCAAATCTCATGCGGTGAAAAGGAGGCGGTTCAACCTTTCTTGGATGACTTTTGTGAGAGATACCCTGATTTTCGTGAACAAATAACTCAAAACCCTGATTCTTTCATTAGCATGTTATTAGAAGTTCTTGGCGACGATTTTCAGAAAGAACTAGATGAGTTTGAAATGCAAGATATGGATGCTGAGGATAAGGCGAAGCCATCGGATGTTGGTTCATCAACATCAAATCTCGATCCGGTTACCGAGAATATCGAAGAGATTAATGGAATTGAATTTACCGATGATGAGGAAAATATCATTTCAAGACTTTGTGAGCTAGGGTTTGAAAGGACTACTGTTGTGCAGGTTTACTTAGCATGTAACAAAGACGAACAAATTGCTGCCAACATTTTATTTAGCGATTATTCTGCTTAGAAGATTATTTTTGCGAATATATTTTCTTAGGCTAAGCCTGACTAAGCCATAATACTTTTATCTCTCCATGTAGAGACATAGCTTTGCAACCATAATAAAAACTCAAGGCTAAACCCTTCCAAGGTCTCTCCCAAGAGATTAATGAAAATGGCCTCATCGTAAAATTTCTTGAAAACAGAAGTATTCTAGCGCTGCGGTGAGACCGAAAAATCTAAGCCTTCAAGATTTACAATAGAAAACGCGCAGAACGGAAATGAAGTGGAAATAGATCATAAATGATTACTAGATTAGGCGAGGGTCTCAGTGAGACATCTTTAATGTGTCAGATTCCAAACAAAACTAATATAACCTACTCTCAATTTTTGGTCTTAGAATGCTTAGAATATTCACAAAATTAAAACATATATATATGGATAATCAAATTAGTTAATTCGATAGGTTTTGGTTTTCTTTTTAATACCATTCTCAGTTTGCAATGAGTAGAAAACCATCATAATAAGCAATACTATTATCATATGTCTTTCATTCCAACTAATACTAATGATCTTTCAACAGCACCAACTTCATATTTTCCATACAAACCAAGCGAAGGTGCTGCTATTCTTTTTGTTGTTCTTTTTGCACTTGTAAATGTCGTATTATTTGGTGAACATATAGTCCAATGTCAACGATTTACACGTCGCTTCCCTAGAGAGAAATTTCTGGCACCCCTTCTGTCATTCATTCCGTTTCTGTTGGGTGCTCAAGCTGAATTTGTTGCTTATATTCTACGTGCCGTTTTAACCCATGATACAGCGAACTTAGGTGTTTTTATTGCAGAGGCTGTATTAGCTATGTTAGCCCCAACAATGTTTACGGCGACTTTTTTCTATCAAACTAGAATGATTGTGGGCTGGACAGAGCCAAACTTTAATTTTAGCTTCAGGCTATTTTTCTATGGTGATATGATCTGCAGAATTTTACAAGGTGTTGGTAGTGGTGATTTGACCTCAAACTATAAGACAGGTAGAAATTTGATTATTACAGGTCTTGCATTACAAATCGCTTTAATCAGTTATTACATCCTTACTATGTGTAGGCTGGCCATGATTTCAAACAGATACAAGGGCTTTGCAAGCACATTTGATACGGTCCATAAGCTTAGAAGAATTGCTTGTACCACTTTCTCTATCTGTTGTCTATTTATTCTCGCAAGAAATGTCATTAGAATTGTTGAATTTGCGGCACATACCGGTAATTACTTGGTTACCCACGAATGGATTACCTATGTTTTTGATGCTGCTCTTATGTTTCTGGTCTGTGTGGTTATGGGTGTGACCTTTTTTATGGGTAATAATATATTCAAGATAAAGGAAGCTTTAATCACACACACAGCTTCACTTGACAAATCTGAAATGGAGGATGTGTATGAAACCGGCATGCCAGAACAATCTTCACAAGTATAACCTCTTCTAATTCTTTTGAATTCCTAGAAGGGAATTTCTGTTTTTGTATTTTATTATTGTTCAGTGCGTAATATAAAGATAATAAATAATAAATAATAATAATAATATTTGAAGTCATTAATTAGTTTACTACTATGTATTTTTTTAAATTGAATAGGAGCAACATTATGATAGTATTCTGCTCATCTCCTTGGCGAATTCCATAAATACATGTTACAGAGCAAGGAATAGTCTGATCCAAGCTCTCTTCTCTAGTCACGTGACAATAATTAGCTTTTTGCAAATTACATATGAAAGGACGTTATTTCCATTTCTAGAAAATACAGTACTTTTTACGCTTAACACGAACCGAATGGGTACTGGAAACGTATTGGAAACTAACTGGAAATGCACATTCGAAAGTAACTCCGTTAAGGTTCTATTGGCCGAAATACCCGTTTCATACAAACTAATGTAAATTTGAAAAGTATATAAACAGATAAAGATCGAGAGATTCAATAGGTTAGATTTTAGTATTCTTTTACATATACCATCTTTACCAGAATTGTAAGTCAATAAAACAAATACAAATATATAATTATAAAAATGGCTAAAGCTGCTGCTGCTGAGTTTAAACCAGGTTCCGAAAAGAAAGGTGCTACCTTATTCAAGACTAGATGTCTACAATGCCATACCGTAGAAGAAGGAGGTCCACATAAGGTTGGTCCAAATTTACATGGTGTGTTTGGTCGTAATTCTGGTCAAGCTGCTGGTTATTCTTACACCGATGCTAATATTAAAAAGAATGTCCTTTGGGATGAAAATAATATGTCTGAGTATTTAACTAATCCAAAGAAATATATTCCAGGTACTAAGATGGCCTTTGGTGGTTTAAAGAAAGAAAAGGACAGAAACGATTTAATCACTTATTTACTTAAGGCAACTAAATAAGTCTGACTTTATTTTATTATTCTCACACTTGATAATATCCCTTTTAATGACAACGAAATAACAAACAGCCTGTTAATATTAATGTATACATTTATTTATTTATTATTTTAATATACCTTATTTATTCTTTGATAACTAAACTGTGAAATTCACAGATGGATTCTTTTCATGCTTGTCATCACCTTCCTCCAATTTCGTAAGGTTACCACCAACCTTTCTTTCTTCAATTTCTTCATCCGATGACTTCTCGTTATCCTTCTCAGTAACATATTTCTCCTTATTCTTGTCGGATAACATATGCGTGAATGACTTTTGTTGCTCTCTTGCGTTCCAATTGAAAGTTCTGCTGATGCTATGTACAAATTCGTCAACAGATGATTCAACGGTTGGGAAAGCATATGGACTTGCAGAAATTGTTATGTAGTCACCTTTTTGCAATTCTACTCTGTCCTTACCGTCAAAAGCAGCCCATGCTGTGCCCCTCGCTCTCAATGGGACCTTGACCTTCAACAGAATTGTGTCAGGTAAAATAATAGGCCTGAAACTTAATGTATGCGGACAAACAGGTGTCACAGCAATGGCGTTAACAGTTGGGCATATTAATGATCCACCAGCACTTAAAGAATAAGCGGTCGAACCAGTGGGTGTTGCAACAATAAGACCATCTGCCTGTGCTACAGTCATTAACGAATCATCACCATATAATTCTAACATTGATATAAAAGGACTTGGGCCTCTATCGATCGTGACTTCGTTCAATATATGATGTGAAGAAACTTCTTCCATCATGCATACTTTCTTTCCTGTTTCGGGATCAACCTCTGTTTGGCCTCGACGAATAACCTTACACTCTAGTCTCATTCTTAAATTTGTTTTGATCTTATTATTAAAGATCTTTTGGATCACCTGTCTAAAATTCTCAAATTTGAAATTAGTTAAAAACCCAAGAGATCCTAAAGCAAATGAAAGAATTGGAGGAACATGCCTTTGAAATAATGAAGATACAAATAGTACAGTACCGTCACCACCTAATGTGATACAAATATCAAAGAAGACATCATTATTATCGATAAATTCAGGTGTCCAATACCTTAATCTTGATTTTGAGCATTGTGAATCATTAACCAAATCTTTAGCAGCAAACTTAAGATCATCCTTCAATTCAGAATCTACATAAATTGTGATGTTGGGATAGTTTACAAGTAACCACTCAACCAGTTCTCTTGTTAGGTAATATAGCGAGACATCATTTAATTTTGTCACAATCATTAAATTCTCAACTTCTAAAGCAACCTTCGCTTTTGAAATATCCTTACTCAGCATACGAACATCATAAACAGTGGATGCATACTTAAAATGTACATTAGACTCTTTGCCCTTATGTTTTGATAGACTTGGTGTAGAGTCACTTTGAGATTCAATAGCGGTGTTACTCTCTGATTTTGGAGTTTCGTCCAAGGAGAGATGATGCAATACGTCTTCTGCTGATGCTAGACGTTGTCTACTCTTATCATGGTCACACTCAATATCCTTAGACATTATATCGCTTTCAATATTTCTTTCTCTTTTTCTTCTTCTCTTGTTAGTGATTCATAAAGTTATTTTTTGATTTGATTTGCCCTTTCCAATAAGCTTATATAATTTGAAAAGAAAATTAAGTTCTTTACCATTGTAGATCCCCCTTAAAGAATAATCCCTCATATAATAAGCAAGAAAATGCGAGGGACCCTTCTCGTTTTGTAAAACCAACTATTCATAATGCAATAGTTTTTCTATTCAAGAATTTAAGTGGACTGGTGCTTTGTAGTTAAGTCAACATTGGAAGCTGGGAGAATCAGGTTTGAAATTCCTGAACTAATTTATACGCAGGTAATAATAAAGCTAAAATAATAAACATTTTATATAGAAGATACTAAGCACATAATGTTGACTGAGGCAGTGTGGATTTATTCTATTTTAGAATCACAGAGTATCGTAATCAAGCGTTAAGTAACTTGGGAAGATCGCCTATATATATATTTTTTATAAAAAAAATCTTTAAAATTGCTTGTTAGTTAATCATACAATCTGAACAAATAAGAGTGGAAAAAAACAATGAGTAGAAACGTCGATAAAGCCAACTCCGTCCTTGTAAGGTACCAGGAACAGCAAGCGGAAGAGCAAGGTGGATACAAAGATTATTCTCGTTTCAAGCGTCCAACACGTCTCAATAAGGTTAAAGATGTCAAAGAGGCCATCGAATGGAGAAAGCAGCTTGTCTCGGAATTCAAGAACAAGACAACTAGAATATTTGATCCTGCACTGAATGAAACACAGATTCGAGAGCTTAATGAGGAGTTGAATACGCTTTTAAAGGAGAAAGCAAGGTGGGATTGGCATATCAAGAACAAGTTAAAAAGTAGGGCGCACGACAGATTTGTTCCAGGTGGTGAACGTATCCTTGATAAACGGTATTTTGGTCGTGCTATGGAGCTTCCAGAGATTCAAGATCAACTAAAAAGGAAAAGTGCTACAACAGAGCAGCTCGTCAATAAGAAGCGAATCCCTGCAGATAAATCATCAACTTATTACCACTCTACAGTAACACCTGAATTAACTGAATTTGAAACTCAATGGAGCAGCATACTACAAAAGCATTCCAACTCAACCCAAAGTCCTGATGCTAGTGTTACAACCATTAAGCAACAAGAAGTCCCATCCATTGAGCAGATGGAAGCCTATCTTGTCCAACGGCGTAAAGAAAAGCTGTTAAATCAGTTAAGCTTGTGATTAACTACATTTAACGGCATGAACAAGCGAAATCTGAAAATCCGATTATTATCAATGTTAAGGGAAATCAACCCCGATGATACCTCGTATTTTACGATATGCAAATTTTTCAGTGTAAATTGCTTTTTGCCCTCTTCGGTGATGAGCTGGTATGATTATATAAGAAGAAGATTAGATATATTTGAAGAAATGATTTGAAGTCATGTTATGAGCGAAAAAATCATTCGAATATTGATTTTGGATAATGTCAGCTGAGTTACCACCAGATTACTTAACCGCCGCAAATGATTTGCGTTCAGATACCTTCACCACTCCTACTGAGAAGATGATTAAAGCAGCCTTAAATGCATCTATTGGTGATGCGGTCTATGGTGAAGATGTTGATACAGCCACTTTAGAACAAACAGTAGCTAAGATGGCTGGTAAGGAAGCTGGTCTTTTTTGTGTTTCCGGTACTCTTTCTAACCAGATTGCCCTAAGAGCTCATTTATTTCAGCCACCTTATTCTATCCTTTGTGATTACAGAGCACATGTTTACACACATGAAGCTGCTGGTTTAGCTATTTTGTCTCAAGCTATGGTTGTTCCAGTGATCCCATCTAATGGTAACTACATGACTTTAGAAGATATTAAAGCACGTTATATTCCAGAAGATGGTGACATTCATGGTGCACCAACCAAGGTTATCTCTTTAGAAAATACTTTACATGGTATAATTTACCCATTACAGGAACTAATCAGAATTAAGGGTTGGTGTATGGAAAATGGTTTAAGATTACATTGTGATGGTGCAAGAATCTGGAATGCTGCTGTAGCTGCTGATGTTCCACTAAAGCAATACGGTGAAATTTTTGATTCAATTTCTATTTGTCTATCTAAATCTATCGGTGCTCCAATGGGTTCCGTTCTTGTTGGTAACAACAAGTTCATTAGAAAATGTAACCATCTAAGAAAGCAACAAGGTGGTGGTGTCAGACAATCAGGTATGATGGCTAGAATGGCTTTATGTATTATCGAAGATGACTGGAAGGGTAGATTACAGGCTTCTCACGAATTGGCTTATGAATTAGCAGATTTCTGTAAGGAACATAGTATCCCATTGGAATCACCAGCTGATACTAATTTTGTTTTTATTGATCTAAGAGCTGCAAAAATGGACCCTGATGTGCTAGTTAAAAAAGGGTTGAAGTACAACGTCAAGTTGATGGGTGGTAGAGTCTCATTCCATTACCAAATCACTAAAGAAACTTTACAGAAAGTAAAGATGGCTATTTTAGAAACTTTCCAATACGCCAAAGAACATCCATTTGACCAGAATGGCCCAACACAAATTTACAGAAGCGAGTCTACCGAAGTCGATATCGAAGGTAACGCTATTCACGAAATCAAAGGTTACAAATATTAGAGTAACTTTAACATCACACGACCATCATTATATGTCATATCTCTTTGTTTTTTTGTTTTTACTCTCAATTTAAAATGTCTGAAGAATATTCTTGTACTTTGTTTGTTATTTCTCTTTATATAATTCAATAAATTCACTACCATATTATAGTATTTACCAAATATCTCAAGATTAACGTAATCCTCTCATTTATCCCTTCGTAGAAAAACTGCGGTCTTTTCACTCTTGCTTGAAAACGTAAAAAAAACGTTATGCATATGAAATGTATAGTGTATACGACGTTGCATTGCTTCTATGCTTTCCATTACACCAAGAACAACAACTAATATTACTTTTATGATTAATAAGCACAATATTTTGACCTAATTATTGTATCACTTATTCTCAATTTTTTTTTAATTTTGTAAATTACTCAATGAAGATTGGCCTTATATGAGAATCTATTACAAGTCAAGAAAGGTTCGAATTATAAATATTGTTACGTTGTTAGCTATATTGGTAATACTGATCAAAATCATGTTATCAAGAAAAATTGTAAGACCTGTAGTGATTGTAGGTACCGGGTTAGCTGGCCTGACTACCGCCAACCAATTAGTAATGCATCACGCAATCCCAGTTATTTTAATAGATAAAGCTAAGAAAGTCGGTGGTAATTCAATCAAAGCTTCTAGTGGGATAAATGGCGCTCAAACTAAGTTACAAGAAGAATTAAATATTAATGATACACCCGATAGTTTCTTTTTGGATACAACCAGATCTGCCAAAGGTAAAGGTGTAAGCACTTTGATGAAAAAACTTGCCTTTGATTCTAAGGGTGCTATTGCATGGTTGAGTACTTCCATGGGTGTTCAATTAGATACTCTTACGAGACTTGGTGGACATTCGTTTCCTCGCACACACAGATCAAAAGGTCCACTTCCTCCTGGGTTTATGATTGTATCCACATTAAAGAAAAGACTAGAAAGTCTTAAAAGTTATGATGATTCACTGGTTCAATTTATGATGGAAAGTAAACTTCTTGATGTTAAGATTAATAAGAACCGTAAAGTTTACGGTATTGAATATCTAGATGCAACAGGTAAAACACAACTGATCAATACTGATCATGTTGTGCTCGCCACTGGTGGTTTTGGGTTTTCTAAAAATGCAATCAAGAAGTACAGTCCCAACGTTGTTGGTTTACCAACTACAAATGGCCCTGAAACTACAGGAGATGGTCAGGAGATACTGGAAAAGTTAGGTGCCCAAATGATCGACATGGAGCAGGTCCAGGTCCATCCCACTGCATTTATTGACCCAGAAGACAGAAGCAGTAATAAGAAGTTTCTGGCTGCGGAAGCTTTGCGAGGCGAAGGAGGAATCTTAATTGATAGAGTCACTTCTAAAAGGTTTGTAAATGAGTTGGCTACTAGAGACTTTGTTGTGGAAAGTATAAATAAACATTGTAAGGACAGAACGCCCCTTTTAATCATAAGTGAAGCCGCCTATGAACGTATTTCACATCACATGGATTTCTACATAAGCAAGCAATTAATAAAAAGGTTACAAGTTAAAGAAGTTATTTCTGAATATAATTTGAATGGGACGCCTGAACAATTGGCAAGTACCCTAATCGAGTACTCAAATTTGACACCTGATTCAGATGAATTCGGGCGTCCGGTGATTTCAAACACTTTTGGTTCAGATGTAACTCCTGATACATATATATATGTTGGTGAAGTGACACCCGCCATCCATTTTACAATGGGTGGTGCAAGAATTAATACCGAATCACAAATTGTGGACAATAATAATGAGCCTATTGCATATGGTCTCTATGGAGCAGGGGAGGTAACTGGTGGTGTACATGGTAGTAACAGACTAGGTGGCTCTAGTCTACTTGAGTGTGTAGTTTATGGTAAACAAGCGGCTGATACTATAGCCAAGCTTTTAAAAAATGGCAACGTTACTGAAGAACCTATTCTAAATGATGTATAATAGTATTGCGATAGATATATATACGCCTATGCAGAAATTTCATTACATATTCTTTAATACATTGACACTTTAACTCAGTCTACTTCTATTAATTCGGACTTTTTACTTTTTCAAATTTTCACTTCTTAGAGAAGATTTTGAATCATTGAATAGATTAGATCAAGAAATTTCAGAAGTATATAGAGAAAATAAATCACTAACTTTATTAGTCTATATTTGAACTTGATAAAATGTATAGAGGTAGAAGAAGGAATAGAGAAACTTCTGGAATCCAAGGTCCAAACTCTGCGTTGACTCAGTTCCTGCGTGAAGAGGGCATCAGTGCAGAAAATATTAAACAGAACTGGTTAAAGTCTCAATTTGAAGGAAAGAAAGAAAGTGAAAATGATGCTGAGAGTAGTAACACTGATATCCCAAACAGTTTAGACACCAACGATAACATAGATAACGTTATTTCTCTAAAAGAAGAAGAGGTATATGATTTGAAAGATGAAATCAATACTGAACCAACGAAGTTATATGTGGATCGAGTAAAAGATATTGGTGATGATAGTGATGAAGAGGAATACGATGAAAATGTGGTGAGTAGTTCGGCAAGAAGAGTAGCTGTTCAAAATATAAAGGCTACACCTATAAAGAGAAAGGATACTGCACAGATATTGAAAAATCGTAGAAAGAGAAGAAAGAAGGCAGAATCTCTACTAGATCAAGATGGTGGGAACAACATGCCCACATTACAGAATATATGCTTGGATAAAATTAGTGAGAATATTTCCAGCTGGCAAAAAGAATCGAATAACGATGAAAAGACTTTATTTTCTCAGTTAAGGGATAAACTAGGTGGTATTTCGGACCAAAACTTGAACCGTCTTTCACAAGCTCTTTCGAAAAATAGAGCTTTGAATGATTCAACTTTGCAACTATTCCTTAAGACCAACCTAGAAGAAATCACATTTCATGACTGTTCTAGAATCTCGTTTGATGGGTATAAGACATTAGCCATCTTTTCACCTAACCTAAGAAAACTATCGTTACAAATGTGTGGCCAGCTTAACAATGAATCTCTATTATATATTGCCGAAAAATTACCAAGGTTGGATTCGTTGTATTTAGATGGCCCCTTTTTAATAAATGAAGACACTTGGAATAAGTTTTTCATATCTATGAAAGGAAGACTGAAACAGTTTCATGTTTCAAATACACATAGATTTACTGATAATTCACTACTAAGTCTTTTGACTAATTGTCAGGAAGTATTAGAATCTTTGGATTTTGCCAGATTAGATTCTGTAACTAATTATGCTTTACTTCCACAATACCTCACGAATGAAAGATTTCATACGTTAGGAATTCAATACCCCGCAAATGAAGAAGATGTAACTGATGAGGTGGTGATTAATATTTTAGGACAGGTGGGTTCCAGCTTAAGATCATTAACATTGAATGGCTGTCTAGAACTGACAGATTCTTTTGTTATTAACGGGATGGCAGCCTTCTTGTCTGGCAAGAATAACTCGAATGCATTACTTGAAACTCTAAATCTTGAAGGCTTAGAAGATTTAACAACAGATTCGCTGGTATACTATTTTAGTCAGGTATCACTGCCTAATTTGAAACATTGCAGCCTTAAAGGCTGTATTCAAGTAGGTGATATGGCCATCGTTGAACTCTTATTGAATCAGGCCTCACAGTCATTAACCACTCTGAACTTTAACAGTATGAAATCATTAACCAAAGAAGCATTTATAATGATAACATGTCCAAACCTAGAAACCATTGATGTAGGGTTCGTTAGATGTATTAATGATGAAATAGTCGAAAGTATCGGAAATCAGAACCCACGTTTAAGAATCATGGAAGTCTTTGGGGATAACTTAATATCCGATAAAACTAGTATTAGACAAGGTTTAACATTAGTCGGTCGTCAAAGTGATAGCATATAGATGTGTTGCTGAAACTATAGCAAAAATAGTTGAATGCGATGACTTTCCATATATATATTTTTCTACGCGAAATTTAAGCATTTTCAGGATGTTTCTATAAGCGAAACAAAAACAAAAACAAATAAATAAAAACGGTTTTTATAATCAATATAGTTTCAACAGGTAAAAGGCCATTATTAAGCAAAAAGTTTAACCAACAGAATCATATTTCAAAGCGTATTGAGCAATAGCATGGATATTGCAGATACTTCATTTGAAGATGTGGAAACATCGTTTACAAAAGAGCTAGAGGAAAGACGTTTACTTAGAGGGAAAAAAAGTGATTTACAGATGAGACGACTAAGGCATAATATTGCACCAACTCCTTCTTCAACAGCTAGTACAGATATATTTTCAGAGGGATCAAAGGCGATGATGTGGTCGAGTAAATCTGAAGAAGAATTAGAAGATGGTGAACAGTTTCTAGATGATTTTGCAGAATTTCAAAACAAGAAGAATAATTTTGATGTAGCAGTAAAAACACATTTTAGATTAAGGCCAAAATCTTCATCACCCACAAGGAGGAGCAATGAATTTGCAGAGCAATTTCGTAATTTGGTTAACATTGATGAAGCACCGATGAGGGAAAATAGACAGTTTGGTTTAAGACAACCAAAATCGATGATGAATCTTAATACAAGACCTGCCTATCAAAATAAGGTAGAAAATGGAGTGCCTGGTTCTAATTATAATTATAATAGCCGATTAAAAAGCAGTATTTCGTCAGGAAATTTGAGACGATCTTCTTCTAGAAATTCTGTGCGATTTAAGCAATCTATGCCAAATTTAATGGAATTCAAATCACCTATACTTGAAGGAGGTGATGAATCTGATGATGAATTCGCTAATGATACCGTAGTTAGAACAACGAATAGACTTACAAAGTTTGAAGAGAAACCGGAAGAAAGTGATTATAATAATCTAGTATTTGATGAAAGTGTTATTCAACCCAGATTCTTAAGAAAGTCCTCTAGTCAAAAATCGCCATTTAGAATGTCATCGGATATGTATAATATTGAGAATCAAGATGAGCTACTTATGCCGCAACTGCACAAGAGGACGAGCCAATGGAATCGTCCTGATCATTTAGGGCCGTTCATAGAACAGTCTCGCAAACCTTCTTTTGGGAAGTCTAAAATCAAGACGATCAAACAACAGATCGATCATAACACGCCAATTAAGAAGGGCAATATGTACTATAATCCACAAACCATGAAATGGGAAGGTAATCAGAAGGAATTAGAAAAGTTCAATGAAATTGACACATTTGAAAGTAATCCTGTATTGATTAAAAATCGCATAAATTCTACTTCAACAGAAAAGCTGGAAAATATAAAATTGAGATCAAACTCTAACAACCCAAAAGTTGTTGGTAGTATGGTCTTCGACGAAAAAAACCTACGATGGGTCAGTGTCCACGAGGATGATCCAGACCCATTTGAAAACGTTAAAGAATTTACATTCACTGAAAATGAAATAGAAAAAGTTCCATATTTTCGTACTCAAAGTCAAACAAGCCCATCCAGAGAAACGAATTTTGGGAAATTCCAAGAAAGAAGATATAATACATTTTCTGGTGTAAAAAGTATAAAGACAACCACATCAACTTTCACCATCAACTCAACGTTTCGTGAAAAATTCTATCATGAGGAGAATAGGTGGAATAGCAAAGTTGGTAGTTGGTTTGTCTTGGGGAATTGTGGCGCCAATTCAAAGCTAGCCCCGGCTGCCAAAAACATATCATTGACCAGTAATGAAAATAAAGATTATATGTATGAGATTAGAAAAATGGTTCTAAACTCAACAAGGAGTTGATCAATAATGGAGGTTATCGCTATTTGTTTCTAACAACTTACATTATTCCTTGAACTTTAATTGTTCTAAATCGTCCTAAATCAACCACGCGTTGGTGAGAATCTGACGCGATGTTTTTTTTTGTTTTTTTGTTTTTTTTTTGGCAGATTTGAAACTTGATTTATATTTAGAATTTTAAATGTGAGACTAGCCCCACCACACTTAAGAACTAGTGATTAGAACTTTTCAGAGGAAGTATTTTCTATTGTACGTTACTTTAACATATAGCCTGATTATTCTTTGAGGTGGTAGCAAAGCTTGTTGTAATTAACTAGCTGGAAAGACCGTCCCATTTCATCGCAGAGTTATCACAATGTTTAACAATGAATGGACTTATTCAATCAATCCAAAGGTATTCGAGGATGTGGATATATCCCTATTTAGTAATACAAATTTTCGAACAATAATGAATTATATTTTTGGTACTTGGGGATATGAGATTTTAAAATGGGCATTATTCATTTCTGATCTTTACACATGTATTAAATTATTAGCATTTAATGCGTGGTCGAATGACATAATTAAACCATATCTTCCTTTTAGGATATCAAAATGGTTATTTAGTGGTTGCATTTTAGCATCAATTATATTGGTGCTTTGGGAAATTGTTTGTGGTATCCGAATTTACAGAACAAGAAATATAGCATTGTGTTATGTCAATAATTTTTCTAGAAATGTATATTCTTTGACAGATTACCCAAAATTCTGCCTATTTGACAAGATATCAGCAAGAGGCAAGTTTCAAAAGTTTGCATTTTTTGTTTTCTTTGAAATAAAGGATTGTATCAGATTATTGTTTACTGATACACCACGTCAAGTCATTAATGGCTTAACTCTATGGTCTGTGTTAGTAGCTGTACATGATGATGATAACAGTATGGATCTGAGTAAGTTGGAGTCGTTCAAAAATTTAATTTCCAAAATCAAAGTTATTGCAAGGACTAATCATGAAGAAGCAGTTTTATTGTCATTTATGTTATTTTCTTTTATTCTTTGGGCGATTTTTATGATTAAGCTAGCCCTTGCTATGCTGTGCTCTCTATTTGTATATTATAGAATTATAAACGACGGCAAATATCAAGGTTTAAGAGAATATGTTTGTATATCTGTCAGTGACCATATTAACGAATTGATTGAAAACCGCAAGAAGAAGACTATCGATACAGAAATGTATAAGATTAATTTATTATCAAATACGGAATCTCGTCTTGAAATGGGCGAAGATTCAGTTGATGCATCCAGTATTGCGTATGCGTCCTATAATGATTCGTCCTTTTCGTTGGCACATAGAAACATGAAAATTCCAAATGAATTTGATGCACATACCTTAGATGAACCATTACCAATAACATCAACTATTAATGCTCCAGCCAGTATGTTTACCTCAAATGCCTCTTATCATAAATACGAGCAGTACAGTTCACAAATGAGTTCCTCACAAAATCCTTTCAGTCGGAACTTTGTAAAATTACCACAAAATTTAAATTCTCATACTATTGTGAAGCCCTCCAGTAATAATAAAAGTGCTGATCTGAATGTTGATCAAGCATTGTATAATAGAAATCCGCGTCAATCATTAAGTAATGGAATAAATGATCAAACCTCTCAAAGAGAACCATCATTGTCTAATAGTAGGAGTCAATTACTCAATAACTTCTTAGACGCTGATACAAATTTGTATCACCAAGCGTCGTATAGCGATGAAAAACTCCATTCAGATAGTAGCGCTATGCCATACCAGCAGAATTACAGTAACGAGCCTGAACAGAAAATGTATCCTTATGAAAATGGACAGTTACATAACAATTCAGATGATAAAACTCCAGATATCATCGAACAGGTGGATAATGAATTGTATGCAGAAACCACTACTCCAAATATTAAATATTCAAATGCTTCAGTGTTTCGAGATGATGACATAGTTGATAACAATGCTCCTCAATTTCATACGGCTAATAATATTATAGAATATGAAGACGAATACAATGAACATTTGGATGCGTTGTCTATACGAAAGCGTCCTCCTCCTGTTGACAATCCCATAGCATCATATTCACATGTATATACACCAGCAAGAGCACATTTTCGTGAAACTGATGGAGAGCATATTTTGTAAGAACATTTAGTTTAATTCGAGCATTGTAATTGATATAAATACATATTCAGTAGATAAAGAACAATAATCAGTAAATTTCTGAAAATTAAATTCTCCTCCACTCTTACAATTTATTAGAATTTTCATTTTAAAGTTGTAAGCCTAGCATTATTAGATATCTTATACTAGTTTTACTGTAGATTATTTTTAGTAGAATGCAAAGTATTGGATTTTTTCATGTCAATATAATAAATCTAATGGATTATATATATGTTCTTAGTGTTTGTATTCAAGCTTTAATCATGATACAGTCTAATATATTTTTTAGAAAAAAACGACGCTGTTAAGGAATTATTTTAATTACCATCCCAATTTCATAGAGTTGTTAGGTGGTGGTCTATTCAATTTTTCGTACAAAAAACTATTTTCTGACACTTTGGTTTTTTTATCTTCTTTCTTTGTTGTATTATTCGATAGCCACTATTCACTAAAAGATATATATATTCTACAATTGTTGTAGTACTTCCTTGTAAGGAAAAAGAAAATAGTTAGATTTTTGTGATTTTTATAGCTGTAGGAATATGTGAATCGCGGTGACACCGATTTGGACTAGCGTTCGAACTGCACTAATGTAAAACACTAGTTAATGTGCAATTTCAACCTAAGTAAATAACGCTAGACTCAAGTCCAACATGGAGTAAATCTTTTTAAGAAAAGGATGTTAGAGTTTCTATAAAGTCCATAGTTTAAACCCATTTCTCGTATCGTCCGACTTATAGTAAGACCTATTTTTCCATTACTTTTTCAGGCCATCCGATATTTCAAAACTCTTCTTTAATGTTATTACAGACCACTCCCCATTTACCTAGCGCGCCACTAGAATCTTGATTATTCGTGAAGGTGGGAATGTTGTACCTTTACATTACTAATGTCATCGTCTTTCTTCAAAGAAAATTGGGTATCTTTTGCACGCTTGAAAAAGAAGTTATACTAGTTGCCTGGACATTGAAGAAGCTTTTGAGAAAACTTCTGACAGAAAAATGCCTGATTAACTTAGAATAATATAATTAATTGTATGGGATCTTGAATTGGTGAAAATGCTGGTATTTAGCGGTATATTTTGGCCCTATCTACATTATTGACATATAATTTCCATCAAAGGTATGCATGCATAAGACAATTAATCAATTCTTTTACTAACACCGTCCAAATACTCTTGAAAATTATATTAGACAGATATTAAATATTATATTATCATACACCATACAGAAATACGAACGCTAGTGACACGAACCGGATATCGTGTTGTAAGAGACGCGATATGACAGGCGAGGTGACACCAATTGCACCGTGGTTCTTTCCTTACTGAGTAATATTAATGTCAACGTCGACACGAATTATCTATGACCAACATCTAAGGAACTATCTAAACAAAAGGTATAAATAACGGAATAATTAACAGACTGAGTTCTTATTTTTCCAATATTATACGATTTATTTACTTTGTAGCTTATTCTTAACTCCTCAGAGTCCTTAATATTATATTTAGATATTACTAATTAAGACCTTTTCTACGCCAAACATTTATATCCATGTGTTTGGAAATAAACTACAATGATGGAATCAGTTTCGTCAGATATAATTAATTGGAATTATTTGAGAGGTTATAGTTTATATACCGTCTTATCAAAATATATACAGTAATCAAAATCTTATATGCAATGCTGAATATTTGAATAATAAAGTGATTCTATTTACTTGGTCTACAAGCGAGCTGTGTCAAAGACTATACTACGTATAATTTAATCTTAAGCTGTTATACTCCCACCTGCTAGACTATTCAACCCTTCAAATTCAGAATTCCAATATTCTTCAACGTCTTTCTGATATTGAGCAACAACCTTTTCACGATAACTCTCAACGATTCCACTTTTCACTCCATGATTAACCTTCCCAGTACTCAAAGAAAAGGAGTCTTTAAAGAAATCATGACAATTGGCCTCCTCATAAAAATAATACGGTGTGTCCCATTCTCCATTCTCAAATAGGTATATGTTCATATTCGCAGCAATCTGCTTCCAACTGCTATCAAACATATTAGGTCTGTACTCAGCAACTTCATTTAAAAAATATAATCTGGTTCTTTCCTGAAATGAATGTGAACTCTTCGATACAGTATCCGCCATAACACAGATCAAAATAATTGTACCAAACATTAGGAACATGCAACAAAATAGCTTTGCAGGCCCAGACCTGTTATTATTAGGAAGACGAAAAATAAAAGTTGCTAATGGTATAGAAACCAGAAGTGATATTATCGTTAGATATCCAGCTCTCCTGTTATACACTTCATACATAACGTACGAGAACCTTGAACGAAACATATCCTTAGGTAGTATGATCCTACCTGACTCAGTGTCACCTACCATTGGAGCGTTGACATCATCTGCTGATTTATCCATCTGTGTTTTCCTATATTGGCAGATGTTGGGATAATCTTGTACTTTATAATGATATGTAGATAACTAAATACTAATATTCGCCTGCTCATATATCCTTAAATATATCGGTCACGTGATATAATGACATAATCTTCATGTTTGGTACAAT
>PPOM03000280.1:25085-45225 GCA_003708925.3 Kazachstania martiniae
CTGATTTATCCATCTGTGTTTTCCTATATTGGCAGATGTTGGGATAATCTTGTACTTTATAATGATATGTAGATAACTAAATACTAATATTCGCCTGCTCATATATCCTTAAATATATCGGTCACGTGATATAATGACATAATCTTCATGTTGAGACGACATGAAGACAGTATATCAGGTTATTGTACAAGCATATATAGTTGAATATAAATGTACTTATTTATATATCAAATTTTCCATCAAATTCTATATATATAATGCGATAAGTTGTCACATCTTTGTCTTTATAATTCATTCGCTATTTTATTGGCATTCATTCTTATTTTTACATAATCGGTTGGTGTGTCTTTCGTTGCCTATCTTGCAGATCAGTATTGAGAGCCTAGTAAGGAATCTACTCGACACTTCTTAAATCAAGCCTCTCATAGGTATATATGTACGTGTATGAAAATATATACAATGTTATCAAAATATAGACAGTGTAATTAAAATCATATTGCAATGTAGAAAATTGAGTGGTAAAGTGGTTCTATTTACTTGGCATACAACAACCCAATATCAAAGACTATTCCACGTGGGTTAACCTTGACCTGTAGCACTTCCACTACTTAGGTTATTCACCTCTTCAATCTCAGCTTTCCAGTATTCTTCAACACTTTTCTGATATTGAGCAACAACCTTTTCACGATAACTCTCAACCGTTTCACTTTTCACTCCACGATTAACCTTCCCAGTACTAAAAATAAAGGCGCTTTTAAAGCAATTATGACAATGGGCCTCGTCATAAAAATAATACGGTGTATACCATTCTCCATTCTCAAATAAATATGTGTTCATATTCGCAGCAATCTGCTTCCAACTACTGTCAGAAATATTAGGTCTGTACTCAGCAGCTTCAGATAAAAAATATAATTTAGTTCTTTCCTGAAAAGAATGTGAACTCTTCGATACAGTAACCGTCATGACAAGGATTAAAGATGATGAAAGTAAGAGTAGGAAAAGGACACAAAATACCTTTGCAGGCACAGACCTGTCATTAGTAGGAAGACAAAAAATAAAAATAGATAACGGTATTGAAACCATAAGTGATATTATCATTAGATATCCAGCTCTCCTGCTATACATCTCATATACAACGTACCAGAACCATGAACGAAACATATCCTTAGGTAGTACGATCTTATTTGATTCAGTACCACCTACCATTGGAGCGTTGACATCATCTGCTAATTTATCCATCTTTGATCTATTTGGAAGCAGTTGTTGGGATAACCCTATATTTATCATTTATATTATGTCACTAATAAGGAAAGTAACTATGACAAGCCTTATACTACAATAAATTAGGCTTAGGGAAGGATATTTTTCGCTCGTTTTCTGAAAAAATAATAATACGTTACCCTCTTCGAGAAAAGAACAACCGCTGAGTCTATCAGATAGCGGGAAAAACATCCCGCCAAGACATAATTTTAAACAAATCTTTCCAATAATGAGAAGATACACATCTTTGGATACCCTAGTACATACCCTGCATACTTTCTTCAAAGAATGTTTTAATACGTTCTGATCAAGCCCTTCCATTTCTATCTCCAAGTTTAAAGAATTGACTGTGTTAACCAGGATGTTGGAAATAATAATAGACATATATTAGATATTGTGTTATTATAAACCATAGGGAAATACGAATGCTAGTGACACGAACTGGATATCGTGTTGTAAGAGACACGAAATGACAGATGAGATGACACCAATTGCACCGTGGTTCTTTCTTTATTGAGTAATATTAATGTCAACGTCGACACGAATTATCTATGACCAACATCTAAGGAACTATCTAAACAAAAGGTATAAATAGAGGAATAATTAACAGATTGATTTCTTATTATTCCAGTAATTATAAGATTTATTTACTTTGTAGCTTATTCTTAACTCCTCAGAGTCCTTAATATTATATTTAGATATTACTAATTAAGACCTTTTCTACACCAAACATTTATATCCATGTGTTTGGAAATAAACTACAATGATGGAATCAGTTTCATCAGATATATTAATTGGAATTATTTGAGAGGTTATAGTTTATATACCGTCTTATCAAAATATATACCGTCTTATCAAAATATATACCGTCTTATCAAAATATATACAGTAATCAAAATCTTATATGCAATGCTGAATATTTGAATAATAAAGTGATTCTATTTACTTGGTCTACAAGCGAGCTGTGTTAAAGACTATACTACGTATAATTTAACCTTGACCTGTAGCACTTCCACTATCTAGGTTTTCCAACTCTATGAATTCAGTTCTCCAGTATTCTTCAACATCTTTCTGATATTGATTGACAACCTTTTTCCGATACTTTTCGACCGTTTCACTTTTCACTCTTTTATTGAGCAGTTCAATATTATTAATAAAGGTGTATTTGAAGAAATTATGACAACCGACATCATCATAAATAAAATATGGTGTCGACCATTCCCCAGTCTCAAATAGGTATGCATTCATATTCGCAGTAATCTGCCCCCATCTGCTTTCAAACATACCAGGTCTATACTTCGCAACTTCATTTAAGAAATATAATGTGGTTTTCTCCTGAAAGAAATCTGCTTTTCTGAAAGATGCAGTATCTGTCACTGTACAGAACAAAGCAAACGTATTTAACCATAGGATAATGCAATAAAATAGTTTTGTAAGACCAGATTTATTATTAGTAGGAAGACGAAAAACAAAAATTGATAAAGGTATTGAAACCAGGAGCGATATCATCATTAGATATCCAAATTTCTGGTAATACACTTCATATACAAGCCACCTGAATTTTGAACGAAACATATCTTTCGGTAGTATGATCCTGCTTAACCCAATGTCACCTACCATTGGGGTGTTAACATTATCTGCTAACTTATCCATCTTTGATTTTCTATATTAGCATATGTTGGGACAGTCTTGTCATTAATAACTATATGTAGGTAACTAAATAGTTCATTTGCCTTCTCAAAATATATTAATTATTTTATCACGTGATATGATGTCATAATCCTTTTGGTTGACACATTGCAAAGACAATGTATATCAGGTCGTTGTGTTGATAGGTGTAGTTGAAAATAAAAATAAATTAGTCAAGATCTTAGCTGCCTATTCATATATAAGAACGATAAAATTGGCACGTTTTCTTCACAGTACATGCACTAGTTATTGACATTCATTCTTATGTCTGCATAATTCGATTGGCGTGCCTCTTGTTGTTTATCTTTGTATATCTACTTGCCTTATCAACCTAGTGAAAATTCTATTAGAAAGTTTCTTAAATTGGGTTTCTCATAAGCATCTATTTATGTGCACGAAAGTATATAAAGTAGTAAACAAAATATCATAGATAATGTGGAAAAATTAAATACTACAATGATTCTATTAGCTGGTCTACAACAAGATCATATCTAAGACTATTCCACGTAGGATTAACCTTGACCTGTAGCACTTCCACTACTTAGGTTATTCAACTCTTCAATCTCAGTTTTCCAGTACTCATCAACATTTTTCTGATATTGAGCGACAACGTTTTCTCTATATTTCTTATACGTTTTATTTTCTCTGCTAAACAGTTTGGTATAAGTAAAGTGTTTTTTGAACAACTGATGACAGTTGGCTTCGTCATAAAAATAATACGGTGTTGGCCATTCTCCCATCTCAAACAGGTATACGTTCATATTGGCTGCAACCTGCTTCCAACTACTGTCAGACAGATTAGCTTTGTGCTCAGCAACTTCATGTAAAAAATATAATGAAGGTCTTCCCTCAGAGGAGAAACCTTCATACCCAAAAAAAATTGTAAAAATTAGAACCAAAGCCATTGAATCGAACCATACGATAAGTAAACAAAAAAGTATTGCACCATCACGCTCAACAGTATCAGGAAGAAGAGAGCATACTATTAATAATGCTATTGCAACGAGAAGTGATATAACTGTTAGGTGCCCCAATTTCTGGTAATATATTTCATTAACAATATACGAGATCCTTGAACGAAATATATCCTTCGGTAGCATGATCCTATTTGGCACGGTATCATCTACCATTGGGGAGTCAAGATCATCCGCTGATTTATCCATCTATGATTATCTATTGAAGTAGCTGTTTGAATAATAATATATTCATCATTTATACTATATGACTAGCAAAATAGGAAACATGACCACCTTACTACAATAAATTTGGCTTAGAAGGTATATTTTTTCGGCGTTTTCTGAAAATAATAATCTGTTACCCTTTTGGAGGAGAGAGTAGCTACTGAGTCGCAAAGAAACAATTTAATCCTGTTTTTTTAATAATAAGAGTATATATCTTTGGGTGCCCTACTACACACCCTTCATAATTACTTCAAAGAATTCTCCAATACCGTTTTGATCAAGCCTTTCCATTTCTATATTTTTTTATAAAAAATTCACTGTATTAACCAAGAGCGGTTCATTTCTCACTTGAACGTCATTTAAACAGTGCCTCTAGTTATTAAAAAAATTTTGAGCTTACTAAAGTTGTTTTCAATATTAATAAAAGTAATATTTACACTTTGTAGGTACTTTAAAATTACCAGTAAAACAATTTGATCATCAAGTTCCAGAAACATGAATTAGCTTGCCTCACTTTTTGATTAAAATTGGTAATAATGGCAGCTGAAGCACTTGTTTTGGTAAGAAACATTTTTGTTGGAATAGACTATATAGTGACAGGCTTTTTGAAGTGTATGTGTCATAATATCAAATTGCATGACATATTAATATTAGTCATAAGTGACATAATAAATATTATGTTACCTATCCAAATTGGATCCACTGTAGTTTAGGAATTGAATTAGTTTTATTAGGGCTAAATATCTATTAATTGAACTTGGTCGGCCTCAATATATAAAGGCCATGAGTTGTCACATGGTCGTTATAGTTATTGCCTGAATCTATTACTTTATTATTACATTTTATATAATCAATAGGCGTGTGTTTTATTACTTCACTTATTTATTTTAACAAGATACCACTTATAATCTTAATTAATACTAACTACTAACTGCCCAATTATCAACATTCTTATCAAAACTTGCTGGAACATAACGAGTACTTAACTAATTACTGTGGGTTATATGCGGGCAGGACTTGTATTTTTACCTTTCCGCTCCAAGCCCAGGAAAAACTATTATGAAACATTTTGACTTAGAGGACTTTATTTGGGTAAGCTCGTGAGTTATAGTTCCGTTGGCGTAATGGTAACGCGTCTCCCTCCTAAGGAGAAGACTGCGGGTTCGAGTCCCGCACGGAACGTTAATTTTTTTAACTTTAGCTATGAAACCTTTTTGTATATATGTAATATACTAACACCTAGTATTCCCTATAAAATTTCTAATAATCTTCTCGTGCTTGTTTGTTTTGTAACTATTGTCCTCTCATTCAATCTTATATATAAATTATTCACGGTTTGATCAAAACGGGTTGAAAAATGATATTGAAAATTTTAAGAGATGAGCTATCAGTTAGCTGAAATCACTAACAGGTACAATAAGCAGTATTCCAGTCAAGATGAGCACATTATGTGGAATTTGTAACGAAAATGAATCAAAGTATAAGTGTCCGAAGTGTAGTATAAGATATTGTTCTTTAGCATGCTATAAAGATACAGAAAAACATCAGCATTCTGAGGAAAAGGAAAGCATTACTGAAGGACTGGAAGATAATAAAAAAACTGGTGAAGCTGAGCAGACTTCAGAGAAGAAGGTAGGTGATAGATCACCAACTTTGAGAACGGAGTCATTCAATGAACTATACCAAGAGACACCAGAAATACAAGAATTGCTAAAATACAATACAGTCAAATTCCATTTAGCAAAAGTCTACAGAATTTTGAAGAGTAATGTGAGCAGTTCTGAAACAGGGTTAAATTCTGAATCTAAGAAACAGTTGGCTGTTGATTATTTGAATACATTAAGATATGGGGGTATCCATTATAATGAAGCTATCGAAGAGTTCTGTCAAATAAGTTTAGAGAGTGGTAAGCTAACAGAGTAGAGAATATTTAGATATAGCGCCCACTGAATGTCTATCTGGTGATTTACTCAATTATTACCATTACTTACCTAAGCTATTAAACTAAATTCTATATATGTTACTAACATCAACTGTTTTACCTTGCATATGACTTTCCATGACACTGTTAAGCAAGCGATACAAAACTAAAGCATCCGTAACAGTTGGAAAACCTTCTGTTTCAAATCCCTGCATAATAAAGTTTGTCGGAAGATTGTTAAACCTCTTCACATTAAAATGGAAATCTGCAATAGACTGATATAACCTTAACATATTACCGGTCAACGCATTATAATTTCTTAGGTGGTAGAACTCCATTACTTCCTTTTCTGCATCATATTTAACTTTATCTCCTAGGTTCCCCATCCTATTTACTTTTATACCGTCGTAATAAAGAACCAAATTTGATATCTCTATAAATCCTACATCACCTTCTAATTTTACATCACCTTTTGTTCCATGTATATCGATAACTAAATTCTTGGTAAACTTCTTCATTGGACTACCGCCTTTAAAGGTACATGAAACTGGCACATTCCCTTTGGTTAGATATCCTTGAAACATTAGATGATCTGGTACATCTTTCCGCACTTTCTCTCCCGTTTTTACACCATTCTCATCAACCAACTCTTGTTCCGGAATATTATTGAATACCATTGCATTGATTTTTGAGAAATAAGATCCTGTAATATATTGTAATATATCGATAGTATGGCCAAATGAATTTGATATCATATCTGTTCCATTCCTCATTTCATACAAATAATCAGGGGATTTAATCGATCTTTCATAACCAAAAAGAGCCGCATTGCCAGCTACCTCAATCGAATTTATTTCTCCAATTGAACCTTCTGATATTAACTCCTTCGCTCTCAATATGTATGGTGATTTTCTGCCTTGTAATGATACTATTGTTTGAATTCCTAATTCTGATGCTGCTTTGACAATTATCTCTGCTTCTTTTAATGAACAATTTATTGGCCACTCAAGGAAGATATATTGCAAATTTTTGGCATATTGACAATAATCTAGCAACTCTAGTATAATATCTGAAATTCTTTCTTCATGCAAAGTAACAATAATCATATTGACATTAGATAAAGTTACGAATGACTCTAATGAGTCGAAAGTACTGGCATTTTCTAACTTTAATTTTTTGACAATTTGAGTAGATGCGTTAATGTCTTTATTGTAAATGGCAGATATTTCAAAATGTGCCGATAATTGTAGGATAGCTGGATAATGTGTCTTAATTGCAGATGTGTTTTTTAGTGACATGCCAATAAATCCAAGTCTTATAGGTGCTTCATCTGCTGCGGTATTCGGCATACTATTGAATTCTGCAAAATTGAAAGTCATGTTATGATTGACTAATTTATTTTAACTTAATGATGTGTTGTATTATCATGAATGTGTTTATTTTTTTACTTCTGGTTGGTAAAACAAGGATAATGTGACTATAATATCAGTTTTGTTGCTTCACTTTGTTTTAAATTAGAGATTTTCTAGTAGTATCTCTCAGATTTCAATATTTAATGGCCTTGTTTTATTCTAATGAACTATATTTACTTATATCGTTAGAACACATAATCTATAATAGAAAAAGTTGATGGTGAAGTTGTTCTTTATATTCCTTAATGAGTTTATATGTTCCTAACAATTTCATATTCCCATTGAAGTATCATTCCCTTTTCAAACAGTGTGAATAACGCACTTATAGGTTTATCACCACTAGCCATATCATCATCCCTGCAGACTCCACAGTCCGTTATGAGGGCATCTTACTGTATACCACTCATTAACACAAATTCTCGCTCATTAGACTTTTTCATGCAATTTTAAAAGAGAACTGTTCGGCGTACAGTCTCCCGTCTGAAAAGATAGTAGAAAATATGCGAAGGAATATCAAAGAAGTGGCACCATAATATAATACCGTAATGTACTTTGTAATATAGAGGCAGTACACAAGCCGAGTAAACACACACGCTGATAAGACAGGTGATAGGTGATAACACACTATCCTTGAGGTCTCATAACTTTGAAATTGGTATTATGGTAAACTATCACAAATAAGTATAATAAATGTAGGTTCTCATGATGCATATTAAATTACTGAAAATCTAATAGAGGTATTATGGGATTTAAGAATAGTAATATTTTTTTCCAAGGTATGTCAATAATGCAAAGAAAGGCTAGGATTTACAATATTTACTTGCTTTAGTGTGATTATTCCTTAGCATTTCTCAGAGAACGAATCTATACATGGATAAGATCATTTCATGTTGTATTTATTGTTTAGTCTGTTTTTCGCTTTGATAATTTGAAAGCACTTTTTTTTTCTTGTATGGAATATCAGGAGAACGCATAGCCATAGGAGTATTGTTGACATACGTTCTGTCATCCTTGTCGGTGCTATATTCTTGTTTTCTTGTCTGATACTTTTTCTTTTTTTGTTTAATTGATTCACTTAATTCAACACTTAACGGTGGCATAGACTGTCTAAATTTAGGTCCTTTAATACTACTCGTCGGATTATCGAAATCGAAATCATATCTATCCTTTGTTGTCTCCCCTGATAAAAGTTCATTTTTCCTCTTTAGGGACCAAAGATGTATGTCATTCATAGATGACAGTTGTCCACTCTGTAAACCCTTTAAAATGTCATCCAAACAATCCAAATAGCCTTGATGTTTTAGCAAAGAGTTCTTTTCGTTCGCTACTCTATATAGTTTTGTAACTGCATTGGCGGCTATTTTAAATTCTTGGGCTAGCTCACCATTTAATGAATCAATAGCCTGTTTTGTTGGTGGCTGTTCAGGTGGTAAACTTGACTCTAATGATTTTAGTTGTTCCATTTGTTTTCTATCTGTGATAAGAGGCTGAAAATTGGAAAATCTTTAATTAAAATGGTAAATATACAGTAGTAAAGTTATTTTAAGGTTTAAAATATGCTATCTAATGGCTAGACCAGTTGCCTTATCCAAATCTATGAAGTACAAGGTCAGTACTATTGTATTATTGTCGATATATCAGATACAAATGTTCTTATTTCATTCTCTTTGGGAAGTCATCACCTAAATCTTTATATTGCTTCAAAATGAAAATTTAAGAAAATCTGCTCATCTTTGACGGGTAGTTAATAGCAGATCAATGCATACACAAGAAGTGATACAGACATTAGCGGATATTGACAAGAGTGATTCTTATATCTGTATATTATCCCAGAGTCCATTGATAAATGTGTTTTTTCTGAAGCTAGCTTAACTTAATATTATCTAATTATAATATTAATGTCCTTTTCGATCTAGGAATCAACTACAAAATAAATAAGTCTTTCATTGATTGTAATGATAATAAAAACCAATATGCCAATAATTCATCCATTTATATATTTATATACATTTCTATTGATAATTAGTACTTTACTGGTGGTATCAAATAAGAGATTAACCTGTATTTTCATAAACTATTCAAGAAATGTGATACCAAACACGCCTGTTGACTTTACGTAGTATACCTGTGGAATGATAAAGCGAACAATAAACTCTAAAGGGAAGACGACAACTTATTATCTTTATGTGATGATTCTAACCTGATCTTTTGTCTGTAACCTTTTTTGCTATAATATTAATATACGCATTTTACACTACTATGCATTTGACTAAATCTGATAAGTTAGTTCATTATGCACAGTATTTGAGTGACAATTATTGAGATATATTTAGAGCACTTTACTCTTTATGTAAAATATTGCCAGTTTATATCAATAGTACTATTAAAATAGTTCAATTCTCTCACATCTAAACAACAAGTTGCATGGTCTTATCTTATAACAAATCTGCACCTGACCATTTTTCTAATTTTTTCCAGAGCTTCATTGGCAATATATAATAGTATTTTGTTCTGTTTTCCCCATGTATTGGGGCATTTTTAAGATATGAGTAAATAACATAATCCCATTAATATAATATTAGTTGGAAACCATTTTAACAAATAGTACTCTAGGTAGCCAAGTTGGTTTAAGGCGCAAGACTGTAATTTATTACCACGAAATCTTGAGATCGGGCGTTCGACTCGCCCCCTGGAGACTTTATTTTTTTGTTTTACTATCAAATATGATACTGTGAAGAAATGGCCTTATAAAGGTGTGTGATAATTTATTATTATAAGTAGTAAGAAACCCTCATTGTTGGTTACAAATTCGGCTGCATACTGTAAGATACACCAAGTGACGGAATATATGACACCAAATAAACTTCAATTCCCTTACTGACTAACATTAATGTCAAAGTCGGAACAGATTAGTTGTTCAGTATCGAAAGGGTAGTTTAACCTCGGGCATAAATAGGCAATAATTAATAGATGAGTGTATTATTTTTCCAATTATTAAAGAGGTTATTTATTGTATAACTTATTCACAAATATGATTCTTTTCTGGCCGTGCATTTTAGCTTTATTAACTTTTTAGACCTAAATGTCAAAAATACCAACTGAACAGAAAATTCTAAACTCTATTAGAAGGCTAGATGATGATGCTAGTAACAAAAGTGATTTTAATCATTGAATTCTATTTCTGAACTCATAGGATTTAAATGTTTGGTGTAGAAAAGGTTCGAAATTAGTAATATCTAAATAGAGTGTTAAGGTCACTAACAAGTTAAGGATTAACTACATAGTAAATAGATCTCATAATTATGGGAATAACAAGAATTTAGTCTGTTAGTTGTTCCACTACTTATACTTTGTGTAGATAAATCGTGCCGATGTCAATATTTATATTATTCAGTAAGGAAAGAATCACTATGCAATTGGTGTCATCTCGTCTGTCATTTCGTGTCTCTTACAACACGATATCCAGTTCGTGTCACTAACATTCATATTTCCTTACGGTTTATGATAATACAATATCTAATATATGTCTATTATTATTTCCAACAGCTAGCTCTAATCGAACCAGAATTTCTAATATTCGATATTCTGTATGTATCTGTCTATACTACCTAACTTGCATGTATGATCTTGGTACGAAAAAAAAAAAAAAAAAAAAAAAATATGAAGTTAAATGCAGTTTCCAAAATGAACCTAGCAAACGAGAAAAGAAAAATGACAAGAGGTAAACTGATACTAGTGGAAGGGCTAGATCGTACCGGGAAGACTACACAAACAACTATTTTACTTGAAAAGTTGGCACCTAATGCACACTTGATTAAATTTCCGGACAGAACAACACCAATTGGTGAATTGATAGATAGATATCTCACTGATAGCAACTACAATTTACCTGATCAAGCAGTTCATTTGATGTTTTCAGCTAACCGCTGGGAAGTCGCCCAAAGAATGAAACAATTACTGAACGAAGGCCAACATGTCGTGTTGGATAGATATGTATATTCGGGCATCGCTTACTCAGCTGCAAAGGAAACACCTGGTATGGATCTCGACTGGTGTCTACACCCAGATAAAGGTTTACTGAAACCTGACATTACCTTGTTTTTAACAAATGACGATGATAATAGCGACAAACCAGGATTTGGCGACGAGCGCTACGAGAATGTGGCTTTCCAAGATCGCGTTAAGACCCAATTTATGAAGGTGCTCAGCGATCAACATGATCAAGACACAATTCATATCATCAATGTAACAGGTAAGTCCATCGATGCTGTATCGAAGGATATATGGGCTATAGTTGAACCATCACTGAATATGTCTCGCGACTATTCTTATTTCTAAGAGCCACAAGAAGCATCGTATATATAAACTTAATCATGTATGCACCTAGGTGTTATGCATATAAGTTCTTCCTTAAAGAAAAATTGAATCACTTTAACTGTGTTTTTGATTGAGTAAAATATTTAGGCTTGGCATGGACTATTTTTAGTTGCTTGTCAAAGATGAATAGTGCATACACTAAAATCAACACATGTATGTATATACTACAATATACTTTAAGTACTGAAAAAGCATTACACGTATGATAAATTCTGTCATTATCACAGCAATCACCTGATCAAGAAAGCCTTCACTAATTCGTCATAGCGCTAACAAAGAGACCCCTTCCGGGTTATACCAAGTATTCCCGGACTACCTTACAATGATAGGGAATCCCTGGGTGAGAATCAAGAGAGATTAAATAAGCTTTTGTCGGGAGATTATGGTTATGTAATTCCATATTTCTTCGGTTACCGGTATAAGTACATTGTTTATGATAGGGGAGTTAGAAATTCTTCCATCGTCCTTGATATTACTTCATTTCTATTTGATTATGATAGGATAATGTAATATATTGAAGAGCGGGTGTGAATTGTTTTAATATTGTTTGCATTTGTTATTCTTATGTAATAGTATCTAACAATATATATATATATACTAGTTAACGTATTTTAAGGTATCAGATACTGCAGCGTTTTATTAATAATATTGCGAGAATTGCTAAGAATACTAAAGGAGAAAAACGGAAAATCTTAAATTCCACTGAAAAAAGTTGAAAAGTTCAATTTCAAGGATATATTAGAAATCGTTACAATTGGTTTAAAATTTGTTTCTAGTAAGTTCATTTAGATATTTTTGACCACATCAAAGGTAATTAGATAAATTAAGTATAGTAAACTATGGGTAATTCAGAGAAAATTCCTCAAAGAAGTCCCTCGGTGAATACGCTGAAACTTTTTGGCAAAAAGTTGATGGGTTCGAAAGGGCATGTGGAACAAGGTTCTTATATCGAGAGTTCTGCAGGAAATGCAATTGCACCTAATAGAAGAAGACCACATTCACCATCAGATTCAAGTGGTTCAAGTAGTGCGAATGTTTTGAATGTTGGGAATCGTCATAGATCACCCTCCCTTTTATCAAAAACGTTGAAAAGGGAACAGAGTTCGTCTTCAATCCATCCTGTCAAATCTACAGCTGCAATTCAAAATTTAATTGGACACAGTACAAATCCTTTTGTTGCAGAGGCTGCTGCCAAGGAATCTGCTGCTGCAGAGGCATCAATAAGTAGAAGACAAATTAATAGAAGACAAACATCAGACACCTTAAATAAAAGATCCCCTCAAACACCACATAGATCAAAAAGTTTTGCAACTCATCATGCACCCAGTAATTTACCTAAGGAGAACCTAATTTATAACCCATATGGTATTAATCCAAATGGTTCCAGACCAGGCACTGCATTTGCAGATAGTACAAATAAAGACAATGATTTGAGTTTCTATTTACATGATGGAAGTGCCACTATTAGGATGTTACCATTACCTATCCAAGATCCTAATGAGTTTTTACCAGAACATATGAAGCAATTTAGTGTTCATTTGACAGATAATTTCATTTTTGATACAGATAATAAGCCAATCGGATCAGGTGGTTCAAGTGAAGTAAGAAAGGTTATATCTGCGTACAGAAAAAAAGATGTTTACGCTTTGAAGAAATTAAACATGATTTATAATGAAACTCCAGAAAAATTTTATAAAAGATGTTCCAAGGAATTTATCATTGCTAAACAATTAAGTCATAATATTCATATAACAAGAACCTTCTTACTTTTGAAAGTTCCAACCACAACCTATACCACAAGAGGTTGGGGGTTTATTATGGAATTAGGTGTGAAAGATTTATTTCAACTAATTGAGAGAAGTGGATGGAAAGGTGTACCACTAAATGAAAAATTCTGTATTTTTAAACAAATTGCAAATGCAATTAAATTTTGCCATGAGCAAGGTATTGCCCATAGAGATTTAAAACCAGAAAATGTATTATTATCAAAAGATGGTATTTGTAAATTGACCGATTTCGGTATTTCAGATTGGTATCATGTTGAACCTAACAATTTTGACAGCCCAGTTAAGAGATGTGAAGGTATGATTGGTTCTCCACCTTTCACTCCTCCAGAAGTTATGGTTTATGATGCCAAAAAACATATTAGTGAAAAACATCAGAAGCCATACAATCCAGTTGCGATGGATTGCTATGCTTTGGGTATTTTATTATTTACTTTAGTGAATAATATTATTCCTTTTATTGAATCATGGAATTCAGACCCTAGATTTAGAGAATTTGAAAATTCATATGAGAATTTCATACAATATCAAAATCCGCAGTTTAGAGAAAAAGATTGTCACAAGGCTGGTCCAGGTGGTGAGTACAGTCTTGCTAGAAATTTTAAAAGTACAGATGCATCTCGTGTAGCTTGGAGATTATCTGATCCAAATCCGGACACTAGATATACTATGGATGAATTATACAACGATCCATGGTTCCAATCAATTGAAACCTGTGTTGATCCACACGACGATACATATTTAGTGAAGGCTCCAGAAATTAAAAAATCAAGTACCAACACTTTGGAACTAACCGGTAATGAAAGTTTTACTGATTTATCACTGAACACACGTCTTGGTGCCGAAACCCAGTCGATAGTTTCGGGCTCTCCAACAACGCCACAAGATACAAACAGTGAACTTATTGGTGCAGCACATACTATGGCTAATAGTGACAGTATCACAGGTGATTTTACTCCTACAGCAGTTATTAAGCCTAGATCTATGGTAGAAATTGCTGAGGCACCATTAGTATTACCAAAGGGTCCAAAGAAAGTAAGTTCAAGAACCGCTTCTTCGAATCATAAGAATTTATTTACGCTGGATGAAGAAGATAAAGATGGTGTGAAATCTAATGCTCTCATTGGTTTTGACGAGCAAGATACCAATGCATCAGAAGTAGAACATACTGTAGACTCTATCATGGATAAACCAACCCCATCTTCCACTTTCCAGGATGTGGCTTCTGTGAACACCACTCCCGATCGCAAACAACTAATTAGCTCAAACTCAAATCCACAAATGGCACCATTAACTTCAAAGATGAACGATCTATCCTTAGGTGGCTCAACTTCTAAGTCAGCGTCTTCAATTTCTACTACAAAAAGCATATCTGCTAAGAAAAGAGTTATACATAATCATTTGGATGTTCCTGCAAGTGTAACACAGGGATCATCAATGAGAAGTATGGTCTCACGTTAAAGTAAAAACATTTCACCACAACCTCTAACCACAGTATTCAACCGTAAATACATACAGTCCTTTATATATCTCATAATACACTTTTCTTTCTAATCAAGTAATAAGTTACCCTCACCTCACCTAAAATCATCACCAAACCGAAAAAAAATAAACAACAGGAGCAAAATTCTAAAGGAATTTCTAGTAAGTTTTAAGATAAATAAAGAGTATATTCAGTTTTTAATACACGTGGATATCACGTTTTTTTGGGAAACAATAGGATAAAAGTCATAAATATTGATTAGACATGTCGGTTAACACTAATAAGAGGGAGCACGAGTACAATGCTCTTGGAGATGAGAGTCATAAAAAGACTAAAGTTGGTCCTCAAGAGGACAACATTGATTCAGCGTTACTAAACGAGGAAAGCATACCAAATTCAGATTATGATGATGATGATCACAATGGTAGTAATTCAGAAGCTGCTGCTGCTGCTGCTGCTGCTGTTGCTGCTAATTATGGGGAGTTATTGCAAGCAACTAATGATTCTGATACCAGAAAGGATGATACTGAAGACTCTGAAGTTCGTTTGGAAGAGCCAAACAAGCACCATAATAGAGATGGCAATAGTAACAATAACAATAATAATAACGAAAATAATAACGGTGATGATGACACCAACAACAATGACAATAGCAATAATAATGGCAATAACAGCAATAATAACACAAATACTAATAATAATAATCACAATGCTGGTGATTCCTCTGATGGGAAACATTCAATGTCTGAAACCAGTAATATTATGATGGTTGCTGCTGCTGCTGCTGCTGCAAGTGAGGAAAAAGATAATGAAGAGGCTAATAATTCCGACGATGAATTCAATAAGGATGATGTAGCTGATGTTGAGGGTAATCATATTCCGGATATTAAACGTTTGTTAGGCAAAAGAGGACGTAGACCAACACCGGTTACAGGTACCGAAGAATGGAAACAACAAAGAAAGGATTCGCATAAGGAAGTCGAAAGACGTCGTAGAGAAAACATCAACACTGCAATCAACTCTTTAAGTGATTTATTGCCTGTCAGAGAATCTAGTAAAGCTGCTATTTTATCACGCGCTGCTGAATATATTCAAAAATTGAAAGAAACTGAGAATGCAAACATAGAAAAATGGACACTACAAAAATTATTAAGTGAACAGAATATTTCCCAACTTCAAACAGCGAATGATAAATTACAAGAAGAATTAGGTAGTGCTTACAAAGAAATTGACTTCTTAAAGCGTTTGTTGGAGAAGCACAATGTTCCAAGCGAAGAATATCAATCTAAGGATGCCGAATAACAGAAATTATTGTCTTCCTGATTTTTCTCATTCTCTCTCATTATCCTTCGAAAACATTCGTGTATTATTTCTTTAATATGATGTAAAATTATATAATTTAAACTGATGATAACTTCATTTGTAGAGATCTACACTGTGTAGGTAATAAAACACTCTTGGCAGGAACAAATACCGAAAAACTGTGTACTGCTTGCCTACTCAAACATCGTACTGGAGGTGGTGCGCCTCAATACGCCTCGAACTGTGATAGCAGCACTTCTGTCAGTTTTTGCCAAGCCAAAAAAAGGCCACTATCCTGTTCTGAAAAAAATGTATAGAAAGTGCGAAAAATTCTTAACAGTATCTAATAGCAGTTAGTATAAGATATTATAGAGGTTATCAAAGGTTAAATACGATTGTTTATAGTTTTGAAATTTAATATATAATTTCTCATACATAAAGAGAGTGGTTAAACCTGTATTTTTATTAGAATTTGAGGATTCATACTTCGAAAAGACTATTAATAGAACGGAATAAATCACAGTTAAATCGGTTTGATCTTATTAAATTATGAATGAACGACCAGTATTTAGCCATTTGCACATAGGTAGGCGGAAGTTCAAACGATACCTACCACGCATATGTGTGTTCATCATTGTTTTGGTATTTTATTATTATATTAGCGATCATGGCAGAATGAGCTTCCAAGAAGTTATAATGTCATGCAGGAATTCTATTGCAATTACTATCCCATATGGATACATCTTACAAGGTACCCTTGTAGAGAAAATATACGAATTGTACCAAAAAATTAACTATGATACATCACCTATATGGTTTGACGAATATTCATTGAAGGAGAATCTATTGACTGTAAGAATTGGGCCTGAAAAGGGCAAAAAATTGAGTTCAATTGACGAACTAGAATTCTATGATAGTGATCCCAGATTGGTTTGGAGTACTTACCTGTCAGAAATTTTAAGAAATTCAAAGGGTTCAGACCAAAATTTAATGCCATTCTCTTGGTATGACTGGATAGATTTCCATGACTACAATAAACTTCTATCAATAAAAAAAATATTTGGAAGTGCTTTGAACTGCGATCTAGTCTTACTCCCTGTTTTTAATTTAACACTTCTAAATGATATGGAAGCACATTTAGGTGAACCCCTGTTCACAGAAGAAAGGATTAAGTACAATGACAGAATTTGGTATAGATCTGCATCGAGGCTGACAAATAATGGGGTAGGTGAAAATGATTGTTCAGATGATCCTGAGTCTATTAATAACAAATTCAGAATGCTGTTCAAAGTCAATAGACTTAATGATTATACGAGAGCCGAAGTTTTTGCTTTGAATGCCAGGGATTACATTTTAAATACAGCACCATTGCCTCAATCCTTGATATTGCTAAACGGTGAGAGTAACACTTATAGGATAAATATTGATGGGAATGAAAGAAATAATCTGGTGCAGTCTGGAATTTTGAAGAATTTAATTAACGAATCAATGGATGCTGAAGGAAATTATAAATTTGATCATATAGAAATGTTTGAGAAGTTTGTTAACAGTGCTTTGAGTGAAAAACTAAAAATTGATATTCCTGAAACAGATAACAGTATTTATGAAAGTAATAATTTCGACATTCCAGAAGAAAGCTTCATGTTTGAACCTCGTGCCAAAATTGAAGAACTGGAAAATAAATATGAAACTTTGTCCAACCAAGAAAGGAATTATTTAAAAAGTTTAAAAGTTTCAGTTGACATAGCACCAGCAGATGCTCCAAAGTATTTCAGAGAAGCTGACAATATCAAGCAATTTAAAGGTGCAGGTCGTCATAGAGATATTCGCTTTTTCAGTGGCTCGGTGCCTCTGAATAGTTTGGAGTATAAGTCACATCTGAATTCTATGATTAGGACGTTTCAAAAATTAATGAAGTCCACAGGGCTTGTTTCTTGGCTCTCTCACGGTTCACTATATGGCTACGAATACAATGGCTTAACGTTCCCATGGGACAATGATTTTGATATCCAAATGCCGATAAGAGATTTGAATCTTTTAGCTCAATATTTTAACCAGAGCTTAGTCCTAGAGGACCCAAGAGAAGGAAATGGGAGATTCCTAGTTGATGTTGGCTCATCAATTACAAGTAGAATTCAAGGTAATGGCAATAATAACATTGATGCAAGATTTATTGATATTAATACTGGTATCTATATCGATATCACAGGTTTGAGTGTCTCCTCAGAGCCATATATGATGAGAAAAGTTGCTTTGATTTCAGAAGAACGGGGTAAAGAAGTGAGGGAAAAGGTGGAAAGTATGAAATCTGAATTAGGTCCAATCCCAGAGTATTCAGGTAATGAAGCGGTGAAACATGAACAATTTAATGCTAATGACAAGGATAACAAGGATAAAATTGATTTTACTTTTTTGACAGAGAATTTAAATAGAACAGAAATATATCACATTAATAAAGAACTAGGACTCGTCAATTGTAGAAATAAACATTTCAGTAGGATAGATATGATTTCTCCGTTAAGGACAACAATTTTCCATGGTGTGACTGCATTTATTCCACATTTAAATATTGAATCCTTAAAAGATGAATACAAAATACCAGAAAAATATGGCTTTTTAACATTTAAAGATAAAGTGTTCTTACCACAACTAAGATCATGGTTTTCATTTGTTGAACTACGGAATACTGCCAATATCAATGGCGCAAATCCAACATTGTACAACATTAAATCTCCTATCAATGATTTGATCTTCGAAGATTTAGAGCTTATCTATAAAAATATGATTAAATCCGAATATACTGGACTATTTTCTTCTTTGTATAATGAGTTCAATATGACAGCCTACCACTTGAAAGAAATGGAAATATATTATGATGAGAGATTAAGCCAGGAAGTAAGAGAAAACGCATTAGCATTATTGAGAAGGGAAGTTGCTCCGAGCATTACATCACCTCTAAAAGATCCTATATTGTTGAAGTACGAACAAAGATTATGGGAAACATATAAGCATTTTTTCTCGAAAGGAAAAATCAATAGCATTAAAAAAGTAATTAATTTTACATTACTGAAGAAATTATGGCAGGAAACACATCTACTCTGGTCAAGAGATTTATACACTATCCTTGGTGATAAGGCTATTAACAATTTAGGAAAGAATCTATTACGAGATGTCAATACCGAAGGTGAAGGTGTGTTTAAACTTGACAGGGTATGATTATATAATGTATATGGAATAGTCATTTTTTAGCTAAATTAATGATATTATTAGTAAACCAATATAGAATTTATTTACTTTTATTTTTAAAAATTTAATGTTTATTACCAGATTTAACTAATTAGTTAATCAATTAACCAATACAAAATATAAACATAGCAATAACATCTTATGTTTAAATTAATACTGTTCGACATAATTTCTCTATTTATCATAAAGCTATTTCTAGATAACTCTGATGATACCTAAATTAATTAATAGATATACTTGTATAGTCCAAAGCTAACTTTTTTATTGCTGTATAGTAAGTTGGACGTCTCTCATAATTACACCTTCTAAGCCTTTACCTAAATTACCTAGTAGTTCAACTGATTCATTCGTAGAATCCATATTCATTTCAGTTATGTTGTCTTTACCATTAAATTTGTATATACCGGAGCTACCAGCAAATATGGTATTTCCACACTCAACACCGCACCTGTTTGCGTTGGCTAACACGACATTCCTACCCTCAA
>PPOM03000281.1:12453-30996 GCA_003708925.3 Kazachstania martiniae
AGTTCTTTGAGACATAATCTATCAGATCGTTATAACTCGAGTAATCACCTTCAAACTTTTCTAAGGTTTCTGAAATGACAAATTGGAAAATAATACGCTCAGGGAAAACATCAATACCCATCTTCTCAAAGTAAAAATTAACATTTTTAATATCCATTCTTAGAAAATCTAAACTCATTGGATGTTCTGGCTCAACACTTTGTGAAACATCAATAATATACATTTTGCCGTTATGTATCAGAGTATTATATTCTGATAAATCTGCATGAACTAAACGGCATACTTGATATAATAGTCTCATGTACGCAACTAATGTGTGGTAATAATGAAAAATTTCGTCCCTATCTTTATATGGATAATCTTTTAAACGAGGGGAGGCAAAGCCATCACCACGATTTAAAAACTCCATCACCAAGACATTGTTTTTGACTTCAACTGGGTTTGGCACAGGGATGATACCACTTTGATGTATTCTTCTTAAATTACGGAACTCCTTTTCGGCCCACACTTTAATCATCTTTCTTGGATTGTGTTGGGATCTGGAGTTTCTGAAACGGAATTCACCATCAACATATCTCTCACGATCTTTAAAAACTAAAATAGATGTCTTGAAGATTTTAATTGCCAATTCTTTTTTTTCTTCTGGCTCAGCATCTACCACAATCTCCTTTTCAGATCCATTTTCACTTTCACCTTGATTGCCTTGCTGCTCTTGTCCTTTTGGTTTTCCAGTGCCTGCAAAAGCATGATAAACGTTGGCTTCCTTCCCGGTACTTAAACACCCATTAAAATCTGAAATAACTCCTCTATTCATCATGGACTGTAAAAATCGCATGGTTCTTGGATCTAGAACGTTTTCTACTGTAGCTCTATTGGCCTTATCTTTATTAGTCTTACTTTTACCAATAGTAAGCTCATCAGTTTTAATCATATGCCCATGTTTTTCCCAAATTCTATTATTGACATGATCTGAACCTCCTTCTGAGACATCTAATCTACTAAATTTATCTTCTAAACCCATTATATCCTCGCTAAAATATTTGCTATCCGTAAATATTTAACCAATAAGTGACTACCTCATCGCAAGATCCAGTTTTTACTATACTCAATTTCTTAACCTTCTCAAAATTTTCATTTTTTTGGCGAAACGAAAAATAAAACAAACATAGAAATGAGAATAAATAGCATTCAATCCATAATAAATATTGTTCTTACATATAAAAAATTCAATACAGGATTCTAACGAACAACACAATGGCGATCAAAACTAGCAATTTCCACTTCCCTAAGGTATGTTGACAGTAAATACATAATTTTGATTTAAAAGTTTTGAGAAAAATTCATATACTAACAATACTAACATTACTATTAAATTTTTTAACAGACATTCTTAGGTTTTTTGCCATTATACATAGCGGTTGAAATTGTGTTAGGTATCACCATATTTAACAAGTGCAGTGGTGCGTATGGTATATTAGCTCTTTTTACCGGTCATCCATTAACATTTATGCAATGGATCTTCTACCTTTGGTCTGTTGGTACCATTTATGTCTATGCTCAAGGTTTATACGAGATTCACAAACCAACGTTATTAACATTTTCTCAAATACTAGTAACTTTTTCAATTGATACTATACTAACCTGTGTTTTCACCGTCTGGTTTACTGGTGTCTGGTTTACAGAAGAATCAATTAGTGACTCTAATTCTAGTGCTACAAATGCTAATGGCAAGCGAGACGTTAGTCTTGCAAGCCAAGGTGCTTCCCAAAGTTATGAATACAGTGTTACAATATTTTTCACTTTGGTAACTTGTATCTTCCGTTTATACTTTAATTTCTTATTAGCATCTTTTGTACAGGAATTATTGCATCATCCAAAATACATGGTGGACCAAGATGATGTTGAGCAAGATTTAAAAAACAAACCAGTATGGAAGAGATGGTGGATAAAGAGCCAAAAGTCATCATATAACATTTGTAGACATTTGTTAGCATAGTGGTAAGTCATCGGTGCTAAATTCCACACGATAATTCTTCCCGAAAACTGCCGGCAATACCCGTATATATATATCTACTATTCACAAATACATACCCACACATCTACATACTAAATAGCACATTATTAAAGATATTTTTTTTTCATGGAGACATTTAACTCCCTCCTGATTTACTAAGCTGGGTCGAAATAAACAAGTAAATAGGTTACGACTACAACTCCTCCGGCTACACCAGAACAAGGTCAATTGTTTCATTCTTACTAAATAAATCTTATGCCTACTTTACTGATGTTCTTCAGAGTGTATTACTTCAAGATAGCGTATTATTGTATATATTTTACTTTGCAATTTCTCGAGTATTATTGCCAAGAATAGACTTTTGTTGACTTCTACGGGGTTATAATAGTGCACTCCCAGAAATCACGTAATTTTATGTTTGGAAAAAGAGGGAAATACCTTAAATGATTATATAAGACACACACGCATACATACATACATATATACATATATACATATATATATATATATATACAAGTATTTTTGAACATAACGTATTTTTCTATTTAATCAATTATTGTCATACTCATATTGAAACACTTATATACGTATACAAACAATGGCTACAATTTTAAAGGACAATTTCAACACAGTTAAACTAAATAATGGTGCCAAGTTACCAGTAATTGGGTTAGGTACATGGAGGTCAACAACTGATGAAGAAGGTTATAACTCTGTTAAGTACGCCCTAGAAGACGGTTATAGACATATCGATACTGCTGCTATTTACGGTAATGAAGAGCAAGTTGGGAAAGCTATAAACGACTTCATTAAGGAATCTGGGGTACCAAGAAGTGAAATTTTCGTAACTACCAAATTATGGTCAACTTCCCACCATGATCCAGCTTTAGCCCTAGATCAATCTTTGAAAAGACTAGGTTTGGACTACGTAGATCTGTACTTAATGCATTGGCCAGTTAGTTTAGATCCAAAATATGTTAAGGATGGTAATTGGTTAAGTATCCCAACATTACCAAGTGGTAAACGTGCTGTTGAAATTGATACATGGAACTTCATTAAGACCTATGAATTGATGCAGGATTTAGTTACTTCTGGTAAAACTAAGGCTATTGGTGTCTCGAATTTCTCTATTAACAACATCAAAGATCTTTTAAAGTCACCTGGAAACAAAATCGTTCCAGCTGTGAATCAAGTAGAAATTCATCCATTATTACCACAGGATGAGTTAATTAAATTCTGTAATGAACATAATATCATCATAGAAGCTTATTCACCATTGGGCAGCAATGACGCCCCCTTATTAAAGGAACCTGTTATTCTAGATATCGCCAAGAGAAATAATGTTACTGCTGGTCATGTTGTTATCAGTTGGCACATCCAAAGGGGCTATGTTTGCCTTCCAAAATCTGTTAAGAAGGAAAGAGTTATTGCTAACCACAAAACCTTTACATTATCAGATGAAGACTTTAAGGCTATCAGCAATCTTTCAAAGGAAAAGGGTGAAACCAGAGTTGTTCAACCAGATTGGTACCCATTTAAAGTTTTTATCTAGATGAGATTTAAAATTAAATTACGTAAATTATATAATTATTTTTCTAAATGAGCTCTAGATAAAAATACCTCTCGTCGTAAAATTATGCTATATGCTGTGAGTGAGGAAACTAACTTCGTCTGCTCTTCTTCTTAAATCTAAACTTCGGTTCATCATCATCATCATCATCATCATCATCATCATCATCATCGTCGTCGTCATCATCGTCACCATCAACATCATTATTAGCAGTAATAACACTATTATTGACTTGACTATCCCTGGAACCAACTTTTCTTCTTTGAAACGAAGTATGTGCATTATCTGTAGAAGATAAAGCCTGAGTGTCAATGTTCATTTTACTTATATTATTCGGTGTCCCAGCAACGTCAACGTTATTACGAGTAGCTTCATCATGATAATCACCACCTCCGTTAGCATCGTCATCAAAGTCACTATCATCAACAAACAAACCACCTTTCGATGTATTTGAAACTGCATCTCCCCCATTATTCGCATTCTTTTTCCTAAAACTGAATGATTGTTCAACACTATCGGTATCTCTATTGTCTAGTATTTTCGGACTAACTGATTTGACTTGATTTCGATTTTCACCTAGGGTGTGCAAATCACCATCTCTATCATTGATCAATACACCTAAGTCCAGTTTAGGAGTACTTTTTTCATCATAGATTTGACATGGTACATAGTCTCTGGTGATTAAATATGCACTATTACGGACATAATCAGAATCTGCTCGTGACTTAGGCCAAACCTTGACAAATGTTTTGAAATTTTTTCTACCCTTCCATTCCTCATCCAGTATGTTACTCTGTTCCTCCTTTTGTCTGACATGATTTTGGCGGAGTAGGCCCGAGTTAGTTTCAACAATGGAAAGGTCGTTCAGATCCTTAATTGCATCTTCAGTAAGCTCATCAGGGCTTAATTCCCCAATACGTGTACTAAGTCTTTGTGCTTCCTGCGTTTTAATAGACTGGATAGTTTCCACCATAGAGGAAGGTTTTCTGACTGTGTCTCTCTTTGTAATGTAATTATCAGCTTCTTTTATAGTAGATGACCTCACTGTTACAGAACTTGACACACTAGGTGTTGACGGAAGTGGCTGACTAGTATTACAGTTTTTCTTACTTGCTGAAACATTGTTTTCTGGTTTTTCATCTGCTATCGCAGCTTCAGTATCTTGTGTTAGTGTATGCATAATTGTATCGTTGCCTTGATATAATTGATCACCATTTACAGTTGATTTTTCGTTCTCATATTCATCCACAATAGGTACAATATCTGGAAACGAGTTATATGCAGTATCATTAAGATCAATGGGCTGATCAATAGTATCGTTATTTTCCTTATTTTGTTGATCATTCTTTAAATTCTGGGAAGCACCACCTGCAAAGAAATCTAGACAATTCAAAGGTTGGACCTTTCTTCTTGTAATTTTTCTCTTTTTTGTTAGTTTATTTAAATCATCTGTTAAATCTCCCGGAGACCTCAACTGTTTTTTTGAAACTGATACATTACTGTCTTCACGACTATCTAAAATCCTTGGTGGTATATTGTGTATAAACTCGCTATCTATTTCTCCACTTAAGCATTTGTTAATGTCTTCTAAGCTATATACACGTTTTCCGAGCAGAGAAACAACATTCGAAGGTTGAAGATTAATAGCAACAAATTTGTTAGTAGTTTGTGTTTCTGTTTTGATAAAGTTTTCGCATTCGTTGGCTGTAGCAATTACTTTTATTCCACCCCCAACAACGTGAATCGCATTTGATAGTATATTTGAATATACGCTATCTATGCTTCCAATAAAAAAGAACATGACATTTTTCAATTGCTGAACTTTTGGTTGAGGTAGAGATACGACGTAGCTGGACATAGCCTTGTCCCAGAATTCATCAAAATTACCATCATTTGCTATCGTTTTGGATATTTGGCTAAGGAACTCCACAGATAGCATTTTACAACCTGTAAGGAGACAGTAAAAGATTTGAAATTTTCTATTGATCTCTGAGTGATCCTCGATTAATGCTGTAGGATTGCTCCCATTTAACGCACGTAGGATTACAACACCATTATCTTCTAGATCTTTTATTACAGGCTCCGCTATAGAATTAATGTTTGGAATATACCATGCAAACTTTTTGTTTGTGATTTTTACCGTGATGGGTTTTGTACCTAATTGAACTATAATTTCATTTTCGCCTTTAAAGGTTACCTCCTCACCAACATTTAGATATTTACCATCAATCGCAGTTAGTTTACCTTCATTCTTTACAGCCACAATCACACCATCATTCACAATAGTCCATGTAATTGATAGGTGCTGTCTTGATATACTCTTATCATTTTTAATTACCAATGGGTTTTTACTAGATCTACCGATGTTATATGGCTTTCCCTTTCTCAAACAGCATGACTTTGAAGAGGTTGAACCATCCTCATTTTCATAATGATACCTCAATATCCACATTGCATGTTTTATAAAATGGTCTATATTTATTTGCTTATTGCTTTTATATTATATTTTGCTGTCTTACCTTGAAGTTTGATTGTGCTTTATCTTATTTCTCATTTTCATGCGCATCGCCTGAAATTCTCGCACATAAAACCAATTTTACCAATTTGACTTATTATCAGCTGAGTATAGGAAACTTGACTACTACTCTGCATTAAGAATATTTATTATATATACATATTACTAAAGGTGATTAATATAACTCTATTCATATACTATAGAGTATTATACACTCGTTAATGTATCTTATATACTTCTATAAAATATGATTTCAAAAGGTCAGTAAGTTATGAAATGAATAAAGATGACACATTATGAGAAGGGGCAGTCATAATAAATATTCCTGAAGTTTTCTGGCAATCTAACATTTTCCGGCATTTTACCAAAATGCTCCTTTATAGTTATGTTCTTTTTAGAATCAATTTTAATTTGAAACGAATGCTGGGATGGTGAGCCTTTCTGTTTATATTTAGTAGAGTCCATAAACTCGCCTAGTATCTCTGCAATGGTACAAAAGGCATACTTCGACCAGTCAACTGCAATATTAGCATTATAGTTAAATTCTTTTGGAAATTGTGGTAGGTCGTTGCTACTAAGGCGTTTGTACAGTGTACGTCTTGAATACCAATGTAGGCTTTGTAATAAACCATAATAATTATCTCTAATACCAATCAAAATATCAGATTTTGGAATTACACTCGTTTGAACCCACGTTTTTAGCAGTTTTTCCCTATGGAATTTGTTACCTAATTTTAGAGGTCCAAAACATTTCAATTCAGTGTAATTCTTCGTCCTTGAATTATATGCGTCCATTTCACATCTTAGTAGAAGAGTGATGTCTTCATTTAACTGATTCTCAACTACGGAGAAAAAAATATCTACACCTCTTTCTTCTTTCATAGCATCTTCAAAAGCATATCCAGAATAAACAAACCGATCCAACGCTGTGTTTCTTTCTGAATTTGGTGGACTAGCATCCCCCAATATTACATATTTATTATTCACAACATTGCAATTTAAAGTCAGGCTTTCATTTCGATTTGAATTAAATATGGACATTATAAGGTTAACAATATTATGCCTAACAGAAATAAATACAAATCTTTTATCAATGTTGTAATTGCCATTCTCTAAGCAATCTTCAATGTAACTGAAACATGGTGTAAGAGAATTTAGTAGCTTTGAAGAGATTGACTTAAAATTTTGGTAACCTCTAAACAAGTCAATTCCAATATATGGTTCGCTATAATACCTTTCTTTCGATGGCGAACTATATGCAATTTTGCTAATTCTATCCTCCAAATTGATTAAATTTCCAACAATTTTATGTCCAATGAAAAGATTGTCATCGAAATACAAACCTACCTCCTTACTTGATTCGAAAAATGCCTCTGGACTATCTGGATACTCATTCCTGCTTATGTGTTGGAAATATTTGAATGGTTTGGTTAATGACTTGGTTAACTTCTTTTTTTTTGACCTTTTCTTCGTCTTTTTCTTGTGTGAAGTATTAGAAATTCTAGATTCTAATTCAAATTCATCTTCATATATCAAACTGTCATCACTGTCATTGTAATAAGTTGTGTACCTAACTGGGTACCTTATATGATTTATTTTCAGGCTCCCAATATCAGCCATATTATTAATTTATTGGTTTATTCTTCGAGGACGTAATTAAACGTGAGGCATTCCACAATTGCTATTTTTTCGTATTTCATACGCAAAAAAAGATCACTTAAAGATCCTGTCAATACTATTCTTCTTTTAAACTTTATTGCCTGTAATAAAGATATTACAAATCAATCTTGGATACAACATATATTTGCAAGATGGTTGAATGGGTTGCTATTGTTTATGATAAGAAAGGTGCTGACAGATCTAAGTTTAGACCTCAGCACTTGGCTGGTATACCACCATTAGTTGAACAAGGTAAGTTAGTATGTGCTGGTGCCATCTATAATGAACCAACTACCCCAGGAGGTGAAAGAACATTTGCTGGCTCTCATTTACAAATTTCTGCTGACAGTAGAGAGGAAGCCTTGAAAATTATCCAAGGCGACATTTTTGCAAAGGAAGGTATTTGGGATTTAGATAACATTATCTTATACCAGTTTGGTTGTGCTGTTCGTAAGGCTAAAGAATAGGTTATATAAATTGATTTTTATTTATGAATCTGTATAGTCTTATATGAACTTTTTATGACAATTTTTACTAGATAAAACGACGGAAGATGTCAATATAATTAAAAGATTACACAATCAACGAGAGAATTTACTCATATTCTGGCTGAGATACTCTATTTGTGTCAAGGTAAAGAAAAGATATGGCATAATAATATTTTTTCTCTCTTGACTTTTTTTCCATAAGCAAGAAGTATTATTCTTATACAAGAATAATGCTAGCAAGTATATATAGCAGCACGCATAGAAGAAATTCCCGCCTATTTTTATTGATTGTTACCTTAATAGTAATCATAATGTGTATTGGTAAAATATTTAAAGGAAATTCAAATCCAATGAATAAGGTGAGCCAACTTCCTGACAATAGCAATTCACAACTTATGGAAAGGCAACAGGGGTTTACATCTGGGGTATATTACTCGAATTGGTCACCATACGAGGCAAGAAAGCATTTTCCACATGACATAGACACAGAACAGGTTAGTCACATATACTATGCTTTCTTTATTATCGATCCAAAAACAGGTAAATTGAAGTCAAGCGACGAATGGTCTGATTTCGAAATGCCTATAAGTAAAATATCCAAACTCAAGGGTTGTGTTGGTGAATTGTTTGATATGAAACTAAACTCGAAAAATCCATTCAAAGTTATAATGGCTGTAGGTGGATGGTCAAATAGGGAAGCATTTCCTTATGTAGCAAAAGATAAAAGGAAATTGACCAACTTCGTCAGTTCTTGCGTTGAGACAATGTTTAAATATGGGTTTGATGGAATTGACTTAGACTGGGAGTTTCCAGAGGATGATGGAAAAGAACCGGAAATTTACTTTGAAATGGTCAAACAAATAAGAATGGCTATGACTGAACTTGAAAATAATATTTATGGTCCAAGTATAGACCCTAATAAACGCTTCCATTTATCAATGGCTACGCCTGCTTTTGAAGAAAAGATGAGTATTCTGCCAATAAAGAAGATGGACAAGTATATTGACTACTGGAATCTTATGACGTATGACTATTTTGGCTCATGGTCTGATCGTACAGGTTACCACAGTAACCTGTATGAGCATAGCAGTAACGAAGGCTTAAATGGTGATTCTGCTGTAAAATACATGACAAAAACTCTTGGTATTAACCCCAAAAAAGTGGTGCTTGGTATGGCTGCATATGGTCGTGGATTTACACATGTAAATGCTAATGATAAATCAACTACATACGTTGACAAGAAATTCAGTGGTGTTGGTGGTGAGTCCGAGGGAGAACCAGGAATGTGGTTGTACAACCAACTGCCAATAAAAGGTGCAAAAGAAAGCTATGATCCATATTATGGAGCAGCATACTGTTTTGACGACAAGACCAAGACGTTTGTTGGTTATGATAATGTAGAGTCTGTTAAGGTCAAATCACAATATATCAAGAGTAATAATCTTGCAGGAGGATTTTGGTGGGAATCATGTGGTAACACTTGGAATAATAAGGATAGGTCACTAGTCCGTGCATTTAACAACGAGATTATTATACTTAAGCGTCCTAGTGAGACCATTTACCAGGATCCACAAGCCCAAATTTATTATACTAGAAAATTTGGAACCAAAGCTTTTCTCTCCAAGTACTACGAAGAAACCCATTAAGAATACGCCATACATTTATATACATAAACATATATACTTTTCTGCTAATGCATATTAATAACAAAACTAATAATTTTTGAATCTTTTCTGCTTCGGGAACAAAACAAACTAAAATTTAAAGACTTTAAAATAGCAACACTAAAGAAGGTTATTGAAGTGAAGGAAATAGGAAAATAAAGGTTGTTCTGGTTTAGAAACAACTTATTTGCACAATAGGTACGGGTAAAAACACAAACATATAAAATGGGTGCCAAAGCATCTAAATTATCAAAAGACGATCTAGCGAGTCTTAAGCAATCAACATATTTTGATCGTCGTGAAATCCAACAATGGCATAAAGGTTTCCTGAGAGATTATCCTACTGGAAATTTAACGAGAGAAGATTTTGTTAAAATTTACAAGCAGTTCTTCCCATTCGGTTCTCCAGAAGACTTTGCTAACCATCTATTTTCCGTATTTGATCAAGATGATAATGGATATATTACATTTAAAGAATTTATAACAGTGCTGAGCACAACATCGAGGGGTTCACTAGAAGAGAAATTAACATGGGCATTCCAATTATATGACTCTAATCGTGATGGGTATATAACGTTTGATGAAATGCTAACTATTGTGAATAGTGTTTATAAGATGATGGGTTCAATGGTTAAACTGGCAGATGATGAAGCAACACCTGAATTGCGGGTGCAGAAGATATTTCGATTAATGGATAAAGATCAGGATGGATATATAACGTTGGAAGAATTCAGGGAAGGTTCCAAGGTTGATCCATCTATTATTGGTGCATTGAATATGTACGATGGACTTGTATAATTGTTTATTTTTTATTTATTTATAAGAATATATATAAAGGTATATGTGTTCAAAAATGAATGAAGATAAACAGGATTTTTCGTGCAAACAATATACTGTTTGTCTTCTTTTTACTTATTCATTATGTAGCATCATCATCCAGGAATGAGGAAGTATCTGAATCAACAGGCAACTTGAATATTTTAAGAACAGAGTTGGCAATTATTGGAGGTACTTCTTGTGTATCTCTCGAAGTTGTGAACGGTTTCATTGAATTATTTGGCAAAAGAAACCTTTTCAATATCTTATTTGGGATATCCTTTACTACTATCCACCTTACATTGAATGCCAAACCATACTTTGTATTATTTTCCCAAATAGATGTATCCAGATTATTTTGCAAGTCTGAAGTCATCTCAGCCATACCACAAAACTTACCAGAGCCATTAACTGAGAAAAATAGAAACAATTTAGCTCCTTGCTCTAATGACTGGTAGGCTTCTGCGAGTCTTTTATTTCCAAAATGAGTAGAAGACCAAATACTATTATAGAAAGAACGTTGAATATGTTCTAAAGAAGTCGATTTGATAATAAAAAATTTAGAACCTGATGGAATGTTAATCCAACTTGGAACAATAGCACAGCTTTTATGTTTCTGGTGTAACTTAGGCACGGTGGTCGAAATAGTTGGCATAAAAGTAAATTCAGGCATCGACCTTGGAACAGAAGTATCGACAGAAATGGACGTATCTATGTCATTGAAATAAGTAAAAGAGGAATTAGACACAAACGTATGATCTGCTTCCAATGCCTTATTATCTTCATTCCCTGTTCTTGGAAATTGTGTTGAACCAAAACTTCTCTCTAATTCTCTCAACGAATTCTCAATGGAACGAGCCAAATCCAAATTTCCAGACATAACATCGCACTCTCTAGACCAAATATTTTCAATCATGATAATAAATTATTGTAGTTGTTTGTATTTACTTCTATAAACATATATTGATATTTCACTATTATTCAGCTTCCCTTTATATACCAATCTTCTCCAATGGCGGCTAAACCAAAAACAAAAACTGGCCTTTCAAACTCAACAAGCAATGCAAAATCTCCAATATAAGAAGCGGCGCTAGCATAATTCAACATTATATATACATGTACCAGTTTTATCATCAAAGCTCAATAATAGATAGTTGGAGTATCAAAAGTTTGAATGATTCAAGTAAAGAGTATTGGAGGAAGAGATAATGACTGGTTTAGATATGTATTTTTGGGATCTATTCTAACATTGTAGATGTACATAGATGAACTAAAACTTTAAGTATAACCATATTTTAGTTGATACTTATAATAGTCTAGCAAAAAAAAAAGGAAAACATCCTTCAGCTTAAAGGAATATGAATGCATTATGGCTATATTGTAGATTACAGTTTAAAAATATTGTTTATTCTGTTTAAGTCTTGTTTGTAGATGTTACTTTAAAGAGAATAAGCGATATTATCGCGTAGTAATTTCATTCTATAAGCATCATTAATAATTAAATAATCACAGCAGTTTTTGGTAAACAGAAAAGGTACATAATGAGATATATTTCTATTGTTGGATCAGGACCGTCTGGGTTCTATACAGCCTACCATCTTCTAAAAAAATCTGCTGCTCCATTACATATCAAAATATGGGAGAGGTTACCGGTACCGTTTGGGTTATCGAGGTTTGGAGTGGCACCAGACCATCCAGAGGTAAAGAATTGTGAAGAAACATTTAGTAGATGTTTTTCTGACTTTCATTCCAAAGGTCATATCATTGAGTTTGTTGGCGGAGTTGAGGTTGGCAAACAGGTTACTTTACAACAGTTGCTGAGGGATGAAGACGTTGTTGTCTTGAGTTACGGTTGTACAGGTGACAAGAAGTTGGGCATCCCTGGCGAGGATAACGCAAAAGGTGTATTTTCCAGTAGGGAGTTTGTTAATTGGTATAATGGTCATTTTGATTTTGCTACATCGAAGAAGTTTGTTGAGTTTCCTTGGGAAAATGTGAAAAGAGTTGGGATTATTGGTAATGGTAATGTTGCCTTAGACCTTGCAAGAGTTCTGACCAGTAACAAAGTTCGTGAAATCTGGGATCATACTGATATAAGTCAGTTAGCCTTAGCACAACTGAGAAAATCGCCGATCAGTGATGTTAAACTAATTGCAAGACGAGATTTTATACACTCTAAGTTCACAAATAAGGAATTGAGAGAGATGTGGGAACTTGAGAAGTATGGAATACATGGGATGATCCAATCTCGTTATTTTGATGTCGATAAGTTGAACTCGAGTAATCTGGATAGACCCATGAAACGTCGAGTGGAAATGTGTTCCGAGTACATGAAGCCATTCAATGAACGGACCAAAAAGAATTACAAGAAATCAATGCCACTACCAGTGACAAGACGATGGGAATTAGATTATTTGAAGAGTCCGTTTAGTATAGGAACCGATGATAATGGTTATATAAATTCGTTGACTCTGAAAGAGAACATCATCACACCGGATAATGAGCTAGTACAAACAAATAGCTTGATAACATACCCAGTTGACTTATTGATCACATCACTGGGCTATGCAGGTGTGCCATTGCCGGATTTTCAAGGCCTTGATATTGGATTTGTCAATGGGCACATTGCCAACGCAAATGGTAGGGTCCTCACGACCCAGGACAAGACCATCCCGAGCTTATATGCATCTGGATGGATACGTAAAGGTGCCAGTGGTGTGATCGCCTCAACAATGCAAGATTCTTTCGATATTGCAAACGAGATCCTAAAAGACCTTGCCAATTCGAATGCCAACCTCAAACCACAAAAGAATGGTATATCGCTAAATAATATTACGCATATAACATGGCAAGATTGGATAAAAGTAAACCAATCCGAAATCAGTAACGGTCAAGACATGGATAGACCAAGACTCAAGTACTTAACCACTAACGAAGTCATGAACGTGATCAACCAATGAGATACCCAGTTTCTTGAAACCAAACAAAAAAAGGATCGCGCTTTGTACGGTAAAAACCTTGAAAAATGGGATTTCAAATATAAATCACATATTTAGATGTTATTAACCTCAACCCTACAAAGTATACATAGAATATAGCACATAGTCATATACATATTTTATAACCGCAATGATGTCCATGAATATTATCCGCAAACGTGCACTATCGACATTAATTCCTCCAAAAGTTGTTTCTGCTAAACAGCTTGGTACGGCTCCAAACGCTAAGAGGGTCGCTAATATGGTTAAGTTCTATCAAGCTTTGCCACAAGGTCGTGCAACAACAGGAAAATCTACTGGCTTAGTCAGTTGGTACAAAGCCAAATACTTTGATGGTAACAATGCTAGCGGTAAGCCACTATTACATTTATGCGCGAGTATCTTAATCATAGGGTATTCCATTGAATATTACTTCCACTTAAGACATCACAAGGGTGATCACCACTAAATATAACCTGCTTTCCATACGTATATATATATTCAATTTCTAAAAACAAAAGCAAAAGATACTAAAATTCGTTAACTTTATTATTCCATTTTATTATATCTTTATATATAGTACAATGCCGTTCCAATTCCTGCTCATTTCTCACTGATGTACAACACCTGAGTACCTCTTAAGAAAACATCACTGTTGTATTTGTTCAATAAACCATTGGAGTCATTTTCATAATGTTCTGTAGCACTAGATAAAGCAATATTCATAAACCCATCAATTGATTCTAATTTACCACTGTAAAGCATACCGGAATGTAATTTAACATTGACTGGTTTGCCAATAATGTCAGATAAAAATTGTCCTGAGACACTTACATCAGCTTTAGACATTTTTTAACGTGTATTTATTTATTTTGCTATGATTAAACCTATCTTAATTGATTGCTACTCTCACTTCAACTGTTTAACATACTCAAACAGTCAGTAAAATTTCAATAAAATTTCAATTTTGATATAAATGTCCGGGTAATAACATTATTTTATTTATGGTGCATTATTAGATATAGAAGGGCTTGCTTCAATTACCGTTTGTCATATATATATCCCAATGTTATTGATACTGAGTACACCTAGACATATCGAAAATAGATCATTTTTAGTGTAAAGCTTTTTACTTATATAATCATTTTTTCTATCTAATAGATATCATTAATCTTACTGCAGCGATCTTGGTAATTAAAACCAGATTAGGTAAAAATCTAAAAATAAAAAATAAAAAATAAAAGAACGAAACTAAAATACAGAATAAAGAAGATTTCAAATATCTTTTCTTTGTTTGGTAAGAATATTATTAGTACAGTTACAGTGATCGTGTCATTGAAATACTTTAATTAATTGGTTTTAATCATGGATTCCAAAGACAAGAGGTCGTATGCAGAATGTACAAAATGTAAGGACCCAATATCATCTGGAAAACTTTATGAAGTGAAGGGATTTAAATGGCATGAGCAATGCTTTGCTTGCTACAAATGTAACAAACCTCTAAGTTCAAGTAGTAATTTTCTAACCCTAGATAATGGTACCTTAATCTGTAATGATTGTTCCGACACATGTATCAAATGTCATAACAAAATTGATGATTTAGCTATAATTCTATCATCCAACGAGGCGTATTGTCCTAATTGTTTTGTTTGTTCTAAATGTAATAATCCGATTAAAGATTTAAGATATGCAAAGACAAAAAATGGTTTATTTTGTGAAGACTGTCATAGCCTGTTACTTGCAAAGAGAAAAATGTTAAACGATCAGTTTATGGAAGTTCCTGGAAGATCGATTAGACGACCCGCATCCAAAAATTCCAATATTCACAAACACTCTAGATCATTATCCGGTACCTCCTCTTTTAGGGATAGATCAAATAGCAAAACAGGGGAATTAGAGATTCCTGCACCTTCACACGCAAGAAATATGTCAATTGATGATATGTTGAAATCGACCCTGCGTAGTGACGAGTTTTCACTTGATAATGATGATGATGATAACGATGATGACGAAAATGGGATCAACAACGGTTCTATTATTCTAAAAGATATTAGTAAAGAAGAATTAGTCAGCAATAACAATCATAGTAATAGTAATAATATTCATCATATGGATTTTGAAGCAGGTATATCTGAGCCAACCTCAATTGATTCAACGCATTCCTACTCAAGAAAGGATATACCAACTAAGTTTAATAGTAGTTTACTTAACGCACCTTTGAATTCCCCTATGCTCACAAACAGTTCAACCAGGGACGATTCAATTAGTAGCCAGCATTCGTACGATAACAGCACACATTTTTCTCATATTGAAGAAGAAAAAAGAGGATTGGCTTTAAATATACCATCCAATTCTTCAATTCTAAACTCATCGCATTCCTCTTCCAGTGCTTCATCATCTGCTAATGATAAATCCAGCCTAAATAGCGGAAGCATAACGAGATCAAATACATCAAATAACATTCAAACAGAAGGAAAAGGCAGCGTGAGTAGCACTACAAAAGTTGGTAGGTCTATATCGATGAAATCCAAGAATTTGTTCAGCCATTTAAGGAAAAAGAGCTCAGGCAGTCATGAAAATAATTATAACCATCAAAGTAGCGAGCCCGACTCACATTTAGGTTGGGGTGTAATGAACTCTAAAATGGGACCTCATAGAGGAGTTAGAAAAGTATCAAAAGGTAAAAGTGATACTCTTATTTATCAAAATTATGCTCTGCCTGAAATAGAAGGCGAGAGAGATAATAATGTAACAAATCAAAATTCTCATGTTGCAATGTTTAGAACACCTCCATTGGCTACAACAGCTGAATTCAGAAAGACAAATCCACCACCGGCGCAACCCCAGATTCTTTTATCACCTGACACAAATAAACCAAATGTCTCAGGAGATTTACAACCGCCAGAGATGCCAATCGGCTCACATTATAGATCAAACTCATGGCAAACATCATCGAGGGGTTATTCTGAATTGGAGGGTCTGGAAGATGAAATAAGTCCAATCAATAAAGAATACCATAGAACTGAATTGGCATTAAGAAAGATGAAGCTAGATTTAAAAAGTTTAGAAGTCACTAGAAAACAGTTAACAGTTGACATTGAAAATTTAAGCAAATCAAAGGAGTCGTTAATTGATGAAATCGAATCATTAAAAAGAGAGAGAAATAGCATTGTAAGCCAAAACGTAACTATGAATAGAGGAAATACTAATTTGAGAACTCCAGTGAAGAAAAATTCAATATCTAGTGATGTGAGTCCCTCCATCGGCTCCAATAATGAAGATATAAAATATACACCTTCTAAGCCTAAATTTTGGAAACTTTTCGGCAAAGAATCAAGCCAACAACCCATTTCAACAGCATCAATATCAGAACCGATTGCAAATTACAAATCAAGCTCGCCATTTTTGCCAGCGACACCAGCTGTTGGCAGATCTCCAGCAACACCTTCTACCCAGAACTCAGGTCAAGGATCCACAGGTCCAAATTATTCATTACAAGATTATTGTATTAGAGATCATTCCATGGTACCACATTTGATAACTAAGTGTATTGATTTTATAGAGAAAGACAATTTACATTTACGAACCGAAGGTATATATAGAAAATCCGGTTCACAGGTATTAATTGAAGAAATGGAAAGAAGATTGGCCGATCCGCAGGCCCTGATTACTAATAAGGATGACGTTCATGTTGTAACGGGTGTTCTGAAAAGATTCTTGAGAAAATTGAATAATCCACTAATTTCCTATGAAATTTATAAACCAATGATTAATTTGGTTAGAAACAATGAACTGTTAACACATTTACCCATTGATAATGGTAACCATAATTTTGATGATATTGCACTAGTGAGATATGTTAAAGATAATGTTATAGAACTATTAGAAAGACTTCCTGTAGAAAATTATGAGTTATTGAAGCTTCTAATTCATCACATCAATATTGTTGCAAAATTTTCGAATTTTAATCTAATGAATTTGCATAATCTGGCAGTGGTTTTTGCCCCAAGTATAATACATGATCCTAGTGGTGAATTAGATATGATTGATATGAAAGAAAGAAACTATATTATTGAATTCTTATTCGTGCATGAGAAGATAATTATATAAGTATGAATATATGTATAATTTTATTTACAGAATTAGACTAATTTTTAATGAATATTTTTTAAGTTTGGATTAGAATATTCTTTTAATTTCCTGTTCCCTGTTCTTATCAGGTACTCTATGGTAGTGAATTCCTTCCTTGGTAAGCCTCTGTACTTACCAAACTCACTATGTACATAATTTAAAAAATTGATTTGATTATCCTTAGGCTTCTGAGCAATTAATCGAATCCACTGCCTGTAAAGATGTAATGCTTCTTTTTGTAGCCCACTTAATCTATGCATACTATTGAGATGTATTCTTCTTAAGATGTCAGATGAAAGTTTTTGTTATATAAGTGTAAATATTAGGGTTTGTTTAACGTTAATTTTAAATCTAAATTTCTAAAAATTACGGGTTTACAATTAGTAAGAATAACAAGTGAATTAATCAACGTAAGACATATGATTCACTTTAGTAATAGGGAGTGCTCTTGATGAAATGGATCAAAAATGATGGCATTAACAGTAAGAAATGTAATGATATATATATATATATATATTCGTTTTAATTAGATACAATTAGACCCATCTATTCTATTATGAGTGTGCTTTTCCCCGTGAATAACCGCACAAATCACGGGAAACTACGGATTGACACAATATATAAATAATAACGTCGGTAATTAACGGCAAGAAGAATATAACTAATAATCTATTTAGTGTTATATATATATATATATATATATATATA